>OMLB01014723.1:49651-62415 GCA_900302555.1 Myripristis jacobus
ATTTTTTTAATTTTTTTTTTTTTTTTTTTTTACCAATTTCTTGTTCAATCAAATGAGAGCCTCACACTAATGAGGCTCCGTCCTTAAAGTTTTGCTATCTTGGAGGGGTATCCTCTGCTGGGACAGGTATTTCCCCGCTGTTAGCTATACTGGGATGGGTCCGTCTTGCGGATGTTGACATGAACACAGCAGGTCAGCCTGTGCAATCCAGTCAAATCCCATCTGCCCTCACATGGTCTCTAATCTTCCCTGGCCGCCTCCTCAGCACACCCACAACTCAGACGGCAACACTCATCCTTCCTCTGTTTCACTCTTTCTCTCATGGCATTTCCATTTTCTGCATCTTGCGATCATCCTGTACTATCTATCTATCTATCTATCTATCTATCTATCTATCTATCTATCTATCTATCTATCTATCTATCCTGCATAATTTGTTTTTTGTATGTTGTTTGCTTAAAGAAAATGTGTTGTGGTTAAAGTCAAAACAATGCACGTGATGCCCATTTTTCTGTTAATCCTGCTGTATCGTGTCCAGTGAGGCTGAGAACCATATTGACTCAGGGTAGTTTATTTTTAATTCCATGAGAGCTCTGGGTTCAAATTAAATAAACTAGTTAGCTATAAGCCTTTCCAATACAATTAGTCTTTGGGGGCATTAATGTGTATAGCTTTAAATCTTGTAGAGAAAATCACATTAAACAGTTAATGATTTTTTCAGGGGTCACTCATCACAAATACTGTAATAGTGCAGTAACTGCAGTTCATTTTAAAAAGTGGATAGTGTTTGCTATAGTCTAGCTGTTGGATGGAGTAATCCTGTGTGCTTATGCCCCATAGGCTGCAGCAGAAATCTGATATCAGTAACATTGATTCACATACAACATATGCTGCAGAGTACTTAAAATTTGATAGTTAATTTGAAAATCGTACACTTTTTTGTGCGTAGTTCAAATTATTTTAACGCTTTTTCTAAATTAGAAGCCACATGAACATATCAGTGACAAATGAGGGCATGGCATCTGAGCAGATTCAAAGTCAAAGACCACCTAAAGGTATTATACCAAATCCACTAAGAGTGGGCATGCACATCTTGAGGCCTGACTGATTGGCCAGCTTACAAATCTATGAGATGTCATGTTCTTGCTTCTCCTTTAAATATTTTACGTGTGGTATTTTTTTTGCCTGCTATAATTAGCAATGTTTGATGGGCTCTGGGGCCTGTTTCTGGGTTGTGGTGGCAGGCAGCAGTGCCTCGGGTAGATGTAGCATACATTAGGCTTCTCCCTGCCCTCCCTCTTAGCTCTCTCAGCTCTTCGTCTCTTTCCTCCATCTAGCCGTCTGCGATATGCAGGCGACATTGATTTAACTCCTGAAATAATGTTCTTGTCAAACTGTAGTGCCAACTGTAGTGCAAAGTGTAGTGCTTCTTTAATCAGCCAACGGGAAACAAAGTGGGTCATGAGGAGAAAGCAGATGTTACTGTAGTGGAATGTGATTGTGGGGTTTTGGACCGATCTTTCTATTTTATACACACGCGTATCCTCCAAACCTTCCTCGCCGCTTTGATGGGATTTGTACTGGCGTTGCACAGGTGCAGTTGTCTGTCCTCTGAAATAGGAGCACTGTTTGCATTCGGAGATGTCAGTGGTGCGCACATGTTTTCTTGGAGCTGATGTTGTTATTTTGTTACCATTGCTCAGGTTACATGCACAAATCAATAGAACATGCCATTCAACCTCCTCCTCACCCATAAATACTTTTAGTGTGTTTTTATTCCTGATGCACCCCATATAGAACAGACTTTCTGATTATGTATAAGCCTTAAAAGAATTTGCCTCAAAGTATTAATGGATTTCTTTCAACCTTTTGTTAGTTATTGTCCCACTGCCAGCATAGTGGCATGAATAAATCAAACAGGATCATTTGAAAACTTGTAGATTGCTGCTTGTAACTTGATGCACCACTGCATTTTTACATGCAGTTTTAGGAGGGCATGCACTGTTTATGAATTAAGACACATCTATGTAACTTACCACACAAAATGCACAACAAATTATGGACATTTTGATAGAAGATATTCAATTTCTTTTCCTCTAAATAAATATATATGATTATTTTTCCTTTTGGACATTTCAAGACATTTGTTTTTAATCCTAAAACCATTACCAAACATGGCTCCTTCCTCGTGTCTTCCCAAAACCACAATCAGAATAAATCCACGCAGAAAACATCACAAGTGTGACCCTGTGATCTGTCAAGGCGCCGACTCCTGACGATGGTGCTGCTGCCAATGCGGCTCTGAATGGTAAAGCGTAGATTAAGGCAGAACAGACGTGTTGAGGTTATCACGCTCACACGCCCAAAATAGATGCAGAGCGGGCAAGAAAGTGAGTGAGGGAGGAGAGCTGGCAGTGGAGTGTGATGTGCTCAGTGGAAGGACGTGAGAATCCAGGGGACGCAGACACATGGTGAAAAAACATGATGGATGAGTCGAGCAGATCGGGTGGATGGACAGATAGATAGATGGATAGCTTTGTCTCTGGGAAAAAAAAAAAAGCTTGACAGGTTGACAAGGGGTGGCTTCTCCAGTTAGATGAATACAGTGATAAATGGGTAGGGGGAGTAAAGGGCTATTCCAGTCAAAGAAAAGTGTGTTTTATGATTTTGACTCTGTGCGAAGTTTGAGTGGGATGAGCCAGCATGTTCAACTAATAGCTGCCTTGCCAAAATACTGCAAATTTTGTATGACAGTAAAATCAATACCTGGATGAAGTGGGGTTAGGGATTTTTTATGTTCTATGTAATCTTTTGTTTTTGTTTTTCTCCTCATTTTTGTTGCTAATCCAGAGGTCTGTTGTGTAGATATCCATTGTCTGGCATCTATGCGGCAGATGTACATACAGCGGTAAAGTAAGGATTCCTCTCTAAAATTGTCACTGCTCTTTGTTATATTAATGGATCACTCCTTGTTTTCTCCCAGCGTAAAGGTCTCATCGATCGCTACCTGGCTTTTAATTAAGTCTGTAGCTACAAATTACTGTGCAGTCTCATTAACTAAACGCTCTGCCTTGGAGCTGAGGAATCGGCAATGTTTGGGAAAAACTCTCGCTGCATGTTTCACATGGGGATACACTGGTGCAAGTAAAGGAATTAGCAGTCATATTTGTCACATTACTGAGAGAACATTATATTCCTCTCAGTTGTAAATCTTCTCTTTTTCTCTTCTCTTCTCTTCTCTTCTCTGAGAGAGATATACACACAGATCAGCTTTTCACAGCATATATCATATTGCCCTGAGCATTTAAATGCTGACAGCTCTTATTTACTCACATGTGTGGAGTATTGTTTGCTGAACTGCACCTATGTCAACACGATTACCAACATTACAATCTAAAGTCTTGAGAATCCCAGTTCCTTCCACTCAGCTACTTTGCTAGTATTCCATGATAACCCTACTATTACCTTTGGGGTCAAAATTGACCCCAAAGATAGTAGTCGGGTTATTATGGATGTTTAATGTCTCGAAATACATGATTAACATCCTTTTTTTTTTTTAATTAAAATGAATGTAACCGCATGTAAACATTCCTGCTTCCTGCAGTAGTGCAAGAACCGCTGATAATTCACATGACACTGGGGGAGGGGAAAACATAATTCCCACAAGAACTTTGATGTATAAGAGGGCGTGGGTGTGTGTGTGTGTGTGTGTGTGTGTGTGTGTATGTGTGTGTGTGTGTGCGTGTGTGTGAGACAATTTTTTGTGGTTATGTGGGGTGATTTTTAATACAATGATTTTCTGGAGGTTTAAAATGTTGCAGTCAAACTGACCGCAAGTGGCAAAAAACATTAGTAAATTTGACTGTAGCAGGAGCCTTTTTTTTTTTTGGGTGGATTCAGAAATTTTTGAGAGACATGGAAAAAATAGGAGCCTGGCTTAATCCCAGTAAATTTCCATTACAGGATAATATGACTTTTCAAATCCCAGTTCAACTGTAATTTTGTGATTAAGAAAAACCAAGGGAGATCCAAAAGGAGATTTACAAGACGATGTTAAGCGGGAGAATTCCAGATTTTCCTGGAAGCAGTTTTGTCATCCTTCAATGTAATAGCCAGCGGTGGATTTAATCCCCTCAAATTAGTCCCTTACTAATCCTTGCTAACCTTAAACAGAGGTCACTCATTGCCACGTCCAATTTGAAGATACATAAAGGACACTGTCTAATTGTGTGTCTGAGGCCCACAGCTTGGACGATGAGTAATTCTTGTGCATGCTCTTTTCCCTACACATCAGATTCAAAAAGTTGAGCCTACAGTACACAGATTACTGCGAAAGGTTGCTGTGGTGTAAGGCCTTTGGACAGGTTTGAGCAAAGCACATTTCTCACCATTTCCATTAATCTCATATGCATTAATATGCGGACTATACTATGGATACCATTCTCCTATAGCTGTTTATATTCATCATTCAGTGGCAACGTACCAGTTTTCTGTACTTCATGACTGAATTCTTACTGCTGGCAGGACAGTCTGTAAATCCCTTCTTTAAAAAGGTGGTCATGTATGACAACACATTATTAGATGCGCTTGGCATTTTCTCTATTTACATCATCTCAGCTTTACTGTTCTGCTGAATGGACAGAAGAGGGCCAAATGTGAATGGGTGCAGTGGCGGCTGGGCATGACCAACATGTGACCTTGTGCCGCTATCACATCACATCTTGGCCGTTAGTCTCTACTGTATTAGAGGATTATACTGACCTATTGCGCTCACCCCACCCTCTCTGAGCAAATTTAAGCTTGATGCACTTAATTCTAAGCCTATATTGTGGCAATGCCAGCTGAGAGTTTTGGCAGTGCTTTGGCTCCCTGTCAATACTACCTACTGCCTACTGTCTGCTCATAAGAGCTTAGTGGTACAGAGAGTATTCTGAAAATGCATTTAGACCCTTTCAGTGGACACAGGGTTACACAACCGCCTCTTTCTACGCAACATTAGCGAGAATGTTCTGCCACGTCCATTTAACGCCACCGCTTCCCCAATGCTTTTTTTTGTAGCCTGCATGAGCGCAGACCTCTGCTCGCATCTAGAGCGCCGACGTAAACCCAGTCCAGAGGAACTCTTACCCTTCTACTCGTTTTATTATTTCCTCTCCCCTTTCCTTCACCCCTGCTCTTCTTTCCCTGTCTCCCAGGGGGTTCGCTGTGAGATTAACTCATTAATTAGGATAAGGAACACGTTGTGTGCTCATAATTCTTGTATAGACAAGTTGTACAAACACATTAGATTCTTTGTGTCACTGCAAATGAAGTGATATTGCTGACAGTGTATAATCACGAGGAGATGTTGATGAACTTTATACCACATTCACGCATCTCTCAGTGCAGAGCATTTTACATGAGCATATCAGCTTGTGTCCTGGCTGTGATTTTGTCAGCTTGGAATTACTCAGCAAGTAAAAGCCACACCACAATGTGCCATCAGTTTCTCTACGTAAAATCAATTCACCGAGATGATTACGTCTGTAAGTAATAATGAAGTTTATCCTGTATAACCTTGTGACCTCAGCAGCAATCTACATTCAGAGGAGCTATTGTTAGGAGCTCTAATAATAGACTGCAAGCCCAGGGACTGGCTAGCTGCTGCCTCCAGCCACTAGACTTTCTAATCAGTGCACCTGAAATGGTTTGTAAACCCAAACAATTGCCGCAGTGTGTACACCAGCAAAAGTTTGCACAACCTCTGTTCCGGCTCGCGGTGACTCAGCCCGACCCAGAGATCACAGAGGCTTTCCAGCAAGGTGAAACCGTCCCAGGGAATTTGTTTCCGAGCCTCTCTGCAGCTTTCGCAGACATGATCTAACCTGAAGCTCAATTAACATCTAAGAGCGTTTGCCCGTTGCTTTTGTCCCTCCCTTTCTTGGGGTCTCTTTTATTGTGTTTTCGATTATGTATTAGCTGATGAAGGGAAGTTCAGACAGGCTGCCAGGCCCTCTCTATTTCTGCCTGATGTGAGGCATTAGCAATTCAAATAGAACTAAAGTGCTACTTCCTGTTTTTTTCAGTCATCGCAATTCTCTAGGAATACGTGCCTTTATTACATGTGATCTCTGCCTCTCTTCTTCTTTCTGCTATGTCTGTGTTCTCTCTTAGTGTGAGTAATCAAACCATATAGAAAGAGAGGGAGAGAGATAGAGAGACACAGAGTTCTGCTAAATTAAGAATAAAGATGTAGGCAGTAAGAGAGGTACTGGGTGCTTTGAGACAGCCATCCTGTAAGCTAGTGGCTAATTTTAGCCTTTCAGGGCAGTGCACTGTATCTCTGTGGATGAGTTGAACCATAGAGGGATCTGAGCATCAGCTAGTCTCTTGTTCTCTTGTCTGCTCCATGTGTGGCTACTGTCCTTTGTGTAGAAAGGTTACAGGACAGTCACAATAGGCTGGGGTGGAGAGATGCAGGTTCAAAGGGCTTTGAAAACACTGTGGTTTTGAGTATGGCGTATCAGGCGGGGTTGGGTTGCCGGGCAAAACTAGTTAGAATTAGGCCAGACTGCATGTCAGCACAAAACCTCCCAATATGTCCTTGCTCAGGCTCTCCTTTATTTCTGGAATGAGCGCACTGCATAAAAACAGGCAGTCACCTAGGCCTTGCTGTGCTGCTAAAAGTAAACTGTAGCCGTATTTTTCCCAGCATCCGCGTCCACAAGCCGGAACAAAAGCAGAGCAGCACTGAGAACAGGAGATGACAGAGAGCGCCCAAACACCGATCACATGCTAAATTAGACATTTTGAGGCTGATGGTGGAGCAGAAGATGACACTAGTAAACGTGGCTGGAAAACGGACATTTTCAATACAAGTGCTGCTCACCTCATCTCTTATTCAAGTCAATTATCTCAATAGATTATAAATTTATGTACTGTGCCTGTGCTCGCTCTGTGTCACTCCAGTCCTCCATGCCTCTCTTTTCTCTTTTTTTTTTTCAGTCACAGCAGTTTGGTTTTCTCACTGCATCTTCTTATCTCTCGTTCTCACTCTACCTCTGTATTTCTATCGTGTATGCGCAAAAAGAAACACGCACACACACACACACACACACACACACACACACAGCTGCCACCTCGGACCATCTGGTCTATTCCAGTAATTGTGCTTAGGTAGCATCCCATGGAGACAGCAGTGTCTTTTCAAACAATTATTCTTTTCTATGCCTTTATCACAAATGCAGCCTTATGCCAATATGATTCCTCATCCTCCCTCCATCTATCCAGGATCTATCATACAGGAACAGTGCAGTGGCCAGTGGTGACTGTTTTGAGTTTAGTGTGACGCAGAAAACTGTGACTCAGAAATATTGGTTTGCAAACTACTGGTTCTCAGATCATATGCTGCGTCTCTTGCCAGATCTGGTTTTGTCGAACACTTCCATGCATGCAGAGCAACAGCTCAGTCCAGGTGCTCTCATATTACTTGAGAAAGTATTCACTGATATTCATTTGCATCATTTGCAACCTTCAGTCTCAGTCCCGCTGCTTCTCTTTCTGCAGCTGTAGTGTAGAAAAACTCCCCAGAAACAAAAAGGTCACCATTTCTCACAATCTTTCAATTAACTTCTTAATATGTCATGGCAGTGTGCTGCACCATACCATAAGGGCCTATTAAAATGTCATTAAGTTCAGTGCAAGGAGAATAGGAAGTTTATGAGGAGAGGAATGCCATCACCTTAAAATAGATAATTGCCTGAAAATCCTGAAATCTTTCATTTGGGAATACGAGCTAATGGCTTCAACAGCACAGTGGTTAGCAAATTGGGTGGCTTTATAAATCCCAGTAATCATGGACAATCTTTTTTTTCCAGATTTGAGGGTTTTTTTTAAAGCTTCATCCCTAAAAAAATGATGGAATAACCAACCTGGAAAGAAGTAATGGACTTCTCATGCAAATGAGAAACGCTGAATTGGTAGGATATCCAGCCAGGCGTGAGCCAATTCTCTTTGTCCAGGCCCAATGTCAATGAAACCTCTTCTCACTGCAGACATGCTTACTCACCCTGCTGATGACTTTCTATTCTGGAAACTTCCCACTTTGATTAAATAGCCACACCAGCAGTAACACGTGCCTCAGCTCATGGCATTTAAAACACAGTTATTGACCGACTGCTCCAAAGGCCTGCGCTGCCTTGATCGTTCAGTATTTCCCCGAGCACCTCTTTCTCTATGGAGCTGAACCAACCATTAGGCATTAGCTATGTGTCTTTCCTGCACTGGTCAGTTTGTTTTGGATAGAGGCCATGCTGAATTATGAATAGCACAACATCTGTGAGTGCAGAGACGCTCACAGACACACTGGCAGCAAACCAAATTCCCCGGTGGCCAGACAGGCACACCGTGTCCTCCACTTCAGAGGTGATTTTGTAGTTTACGGGTAACTATGCCCAATACATCACTTCAAACATACTGACAAATATCAACTAAACCCTAACAAGGGTCCGCTTGTTATGACTGCTAGACATTTTGACAGTGTACATGACATGCACAAATGGTTTATGATCCCTATCACATTTTGATTGTGCATTTTCATGGACAAAGGAAAGTACATTCAAATTTACTAACCTTAGTTACATAACTTAAGTAACATTTTATACCCTTAGGGTCAATTTGATCCCAGCAATTTAAACATGCAGAAAATTGTTATAACAAAAAATTGTTACCCAGGTTTATGAGTCATGCACTTTATGTTTCTTGCTGACTAAATAGCCTTTGCAGTGAAACATAACCCCCCCACTCATGCCCTCTTATTCAGCAAAGCTCTTGTGGAAATCATGTTTTTCCTTTCCAAATGTCATATGAACTGAACTGGATTTGGCACCACTACAGGTGTGCTTATGTTCAGTTCGGGCCCTATAGCAGAGGGACGTTTTTTGAAGATTATAAATGGCATGTTCTAGTTCCTCAGTGTCATCCAAAACAAGTAAAACAAATGCGTGTAAGCTGTTGGTGGTGCTTGCAAGTTTTATACAGCTAAAACAGCCTGAGGTCAAAGAGACACCAAAGAAACAACGATGCGTCCAAAGTTTGTGCAGGACATTGATAACATATCATCATGCAAATTTCATGTTTACCCAAAAGTCCCCATTAAATTAGAAAAAAGCCATGAAATCCGAAGCAAAAAAAGATGTTAATGTATTTCGAGATGTTGAATGGCATCAGATTGACCCCGAAGATAATAGGAGGGTTAAAAAATGAAAAGTCTTAAAGATGATTAACAGATTTTCTCTCTCTCTCTCTCTCTCTCTCTCTCTCTCTTCCGTGTTGTTTTACAGATCTTCCATATGACCTATGACCTGGCTAGTGCTGTGGTAAGAATATTTAATTTGATAGGGATGATGCTGCTTCTTTGTCACTGGGATGGCTGTCTCCAGTTTCTGGTGCCTCTTCTCCAAGATTTCCCCCCTGACTGCTGGGTGTCCCTGAACGGTATGGTTGTAAGTATTGCCCAATCTTCTCTTTTTGTTATTTTGGCATATAAAGGATTTATCTACGTGATCACTGAATAAAACATTCTGCCAACATACACGCGTGCACAGAACGCAGTAGTAGTTTTGTTAGTGTCTGTAGTAGTTTTGGTGTTTAATTAAGCGTTGGATAAGTGCAATTGGAAAGGACAACAAACAGCCAGGGCGTCTCAGGAAATTTATTTTAATGTTCTGATAACTGTTGTAGACCAATAGCCTTTATGGTAATTCCACAAATCATAACCATTTCGAAAGTCCATTTTATAAGCCCGTAAATGTCTAAAGATCAGTTTGAAATCATGCCAAGCACATAATAATCTACTTGAATGGATAAGAGCAAATTCATGTGCTTCATTATGTTTGCTTTATTAGTTAACAGATGGAAAGTTGTACACTGTCACAACCTTTTCTTTCTCTTTTATTTTCATGATTTCATTGTATTTCATTTTATTTTGTTATTATTTTATTATCATTATTTTCATACTTTTTTTAGTTTCTCAGCAACTGCAATTTCATGGTATTTAGTCATATTTGCTTAATTTGGCTTGTGCATTATGCACAATTTGTTTGCATGCATTGTGCAAACTACAAATTTACACATGAATTAAGCAGTGATGTTCTCAGTCTGACAAGGGAACAGCACACATGACTGTGCCCTGGTCTGCTTTCCTGTCACAGTGTGACAAGAAAACAGCATATTGATTTTTTTTCTTTTTTTAGATGACAGTTCCTTATTTTCATTTAAGTATTGATTACACGTTTCGAATGTTCATCGAAATGTAATTTGTCAAAACCGCTGTGCGAAAAATCCCATGAGCTGCACCCTGACATATAAACGTAGTAACAGATCTGGTCTTGTGTTGTTTTGCCAAACCTACAAAGTAACAGAGGTTAATGAGGCAGTCATGCAACAAGGCTTTATCAGCTTTATTACATGCCAGCCAGTGCCACAGTAAATATACTGCATGACAAACTCAATTAAATCTGCCCTCACAGTGAGTCTCTCTTCCTTAGCATTTTTGTTTTATTCATACGTGATATTGCCATTTCTCTCTCTCTCTCTCTCTCTCTCTCTCTCTCTCTCTCTCTCTCTCTCTCTCTGAGTTGGGGTCAAATGGACTGTGCTTGCCTCTCTCAGAGGGATGAGATAGTGTAGAAGTGTGTACAGGCCTCCTGGGCAATGCTGATTGTAAATGCTTGCCCTAGGAACTCTGCCTTCTCATCTCCCTCTTTCCGACAAACATCTCTGTAGTACACATGCACACTGACTGCTGGAGGTGCAGATGTCAGCTCTCCTCAGCATCACAACGCAGTATCCCTCTCTTATCTTTACTTTGAGGCAATGAGGGCCAAGTTGCCCAAGTGAGCCCAATCCCAAATAACATGTGTTATTCACCCCAACAGACACCATGCATCTCATATTTGCACCAAAATTATTCGGCAGTGATATCACTTCTCTCACAAGTATCATAATTCCTCCTTGCCGGCGGGTATTTACACAAAATTAGGCAAATTGCCACCACCTCTGCCA
This sequence comes from Myripristis jacobus, assembly GCA_900302555.1. Classification (NCBI taxonomy): domain Eukaryota; kingdom Metazoa; phylum Chordata; class Actinopteri; order Holocentriformes; family Holocentridae; genus Myripristis; species Myripristis jacobus. The sequence goes on from OMLB01014723.1 coordinate 60,695, forward strand.
TTTGCTACAGCAGCCGAGATTTTAAATTTGTCCTTTGATCATTCACATTTACTTTTAATCATTAACCTCAATCGTGAACCAGTCATTGCACCTGTGTTGTGTGGTGTTCCTCTGCTTGGCATGAACCACGCATATTCATTTCAATCTTTGTGGAAAGATCGCAATAGCAGTAGGTGGTGCAAAGGCTGTTGCAACGCATGGCCCAGGAGCTTATAGGTTAACATAAATGTGTTTCGCCTAAGCCTCTGCTGAGGGATGTTTCTTTGCTATCTACTAAGGGTAAAGTGAAACTACAGAATGTCATTTGTAAACAGTATGTTCAAACACTGTCACAAAGATGTCTTACCAGTCAGTCTTCACAGATATAAGGTTTCTAGTGACATGCTGTGTCTGCAGTCGCTCGTCTGCAGAAGAGCACACCTATACAGTGCAGTGTCACAGAGTCAAGCTGTGCAGAGGTCCATAATAACAATCATGCCTTCAAATCCCAATAAAAAAAAAATCACTACAAACAAATTGGACAGGATTAACATATTTGTGTGGCTCTGTAGGTTTCCCAGGTTTGAAAACTGAGGCTTTGTCAGCAATGAGATGTAGGAAGGATTTTCATAACCTTCATTATTGGATTGTTAGGACTGTTAGGGTGTCAGGTCACAGTAGCTGGCACAGTGGTTACTAAGTGTGATGGGGTGGTGTTTGCTGTAGCGGGATCTCTTCCCTGTGGATCGTTGCTGAAGTAGAGGTCTGTGTGCTGACTGAGAAATCCAAAGTGAAAAGCCCAGCTCGCATGCGACATCCCTGTCCTCCATCCCTTTCCTCCACCATCACAGTGCATTAGTGTTCCTAAATAAAAATCTTAATATACTGTATCCCCTTTTTGCTTGACGCAGGTGTGGTCCCATTTTTCCATTCATCATAATGCAGCCTTGCTTTTTAAACACTGAGATGTTTTTTCCTCCCCTCCTCTCTTCTCCTCTCCTCTCCTCTCACACATCCCATGGTGGCAAATCATTTCAATACATCTCTGAACAACATTGCATTCATACGTCATGCCTCCCACTCTCTGCTCAGCTGCGTGTTTGTTTGCATTTGTTTGCTCACGAGTGAAGAGTTTAATCTTAAGAAGATTCAGATTGCATCACTTTTTCTTTTTTTTTCTGTTGTTGCCTCCCTCCCTCTGTTCTCCAGCTGGGAGGAAAAGAGTGGGGCCAGGCAGGACTGCAGATACTGCTGAGTGGTGCAGTACAGGGTATAGGACGGTTATCTTCTTGACTAATGGCCTGAGAGTAGCTTCTTCCCCTTTGGAAGCTGCATTTACTTAATCACCAGACAAGATAATGCTGCTGTCACTGTGTTGGCTGGGGTGAGAGGGTTATGAGTGCTGGTCTGTTTGCATGTATATATGGATACTATGTGTGTAGGAGTATGGGTCAGGATATGTGTGTGTGTGTGTGTGTGTGTGTGTGTGTGTGTGTGTGTGTGTGTGTGTGTCCCTGCACTCTTATTGTGGGATTGTGGGTGTGGGTGTTCTTGTCCAGGCTCATTTGAATGTTGATAGCTGAACAGTAGCCCACTGAGGACGTGTACGGAGGATTAATGCCTGAGAGAGTGAGAGAGAGAGAGAGAGAGTGAGAGTGAGAGAGAGGGAGAGAGAGAGAGAGAGATAGAGAGAGAGAGAGAGAGAGAGAGAGAGAGGGAGAGAGAGAGAGAGAGCGGTTGCT
>OMLB01014724.1:0-10796 GCA_900302555.1 Myripristis jacobus
AGAGAGCAAAGAGCAGATTAAAACTAATCTGAGTCTCACAAGGGAGTGAAATAATATCTGGTGGGAGTTGAGGAAGGACGGAGTGAATGAATGAAAGTAGCACAGAGGAATGAACTCGAGAGAGGAGAGAGATCAGAAATAGAGGATGGAGAATTAAGTCTGGAAAGGACAGAGAAAGAAAGCAAAGGGGATAGAGGATGGGGTGAAAAGTTGGAAAGAAAGAAGAAGAAAGAAAAAAGAAGGAAGGAGCAGGAATGAGAGAACAGGAAAAGGGGCCATTTTAAATGCATCCTGCCATGTAAAATAAAGGCGTCTTAATTTTGCACAAACACTACACTGTGACTTAGCTTATTCTGAAGGAGACTTGCACTTTATTTTTTTTTTTTTATTGTGACCTTATTCATAATAAGGAACAAAGATACTGTCTGGTTGGTGGGAATTCAGGAAAAAAAGAGCACAAAAAAGAATGAGGAGTACAAAGATCAGAGAAGTGGAAGGCAGGGCTGGGCGATATGAGCTTGAATCTGCAAAAATACATTTGTCTCTTCCACAACTTTCAAATTCTGCTGGTATCTGCTTTAAACTGAAGATAACTAAAGATACACGCTAGACTGCACCAGCGGAATGTATTTACAAAGTAACTTGGTCAAAGATGCACAGTGCTCTGTGTCTGTAAAAATTCAGCATAATGCCCGGCTCTAGTGGTAGGTGGAAGAATGAAGAGAACTGAACAAAAGAGGAGGTCAAGAGTGAGGAGAACTGTAGCCTACCTCAGTGGGTCTGAAAACATTGACGCCATCAGTCAGGCTGTGTTTCAAACTGCTGTTGTTCTGTTTAATACTTTGGACCTGAGAGATGGAGAGGAAGACGGAAACCGGGAGACATATTACATTTTATCTCTTACCTCTTCAGTAACAGTGTTCGTGTGTGTCTTTGTGCGCACCCTGAAAGTATTTCCTGTCATGTCAATTAATTTTTGTCTACTATGTTACTGTTAAAGCTATCTGCCACCTGTTTCAGTGTGCCACAGCTGCAATATGTGGAGTGAAGATACTGCATTTACGCTTTGTGGGTAATGTGGCTAAACGCTTCCTGGTTTGATCCACTTCTCTAGTGGCTGTGTGTGGTTTGGAGACACACTGCATTAACTATTTGTTGTCAATATGGAAAAATACGTCTCTGACACCTTAGGAACTGGTTTGGTAGAGCAGATGTTCAATGTATCCGCAGTGCAGTTACACTTTTTCACTCAACTACAGTTACAATCTGATTGCCCAGAACACATGCTAAGATTAAAGAGAGACATATACCCATACCTGTCTCTTTAGTGACACCAGGTGTGTGTCCAGTTGTCGCACAGACAGCACCCCTGCATCATGGGAGGCCGACAGGGACATGATGTCTGACTGGTCCAGGTGCATGCCTTTGGGGGGCCTGCGGCGGGCTCTCAGCGGGTGGTGACGGTACTGTGCCCCGATGTTCTCCTTCTTCACCGGCCCAGAGCGACTGGAGGGACCTTTTTCAGAGCTGGTGCTGCTGGAGTTCTGCTTCACTGCCTGCTTGAAGAAAACAGCCGCACGCATGAGGAAGCAACGTCAGACCAATCAGCTTTCCCTGGCATACCAATTTAAGAAGACAACACTGACATTTAATTAACATAGCTATTGAATATGAGAAAAGGGAAAGGGTCGATTCGGCAAGGCTGATCTTCTCTGGCAGCTAGTTGCCTGTGAGATGCTCATGCACACACACACATACACACCTGTTCTGAGACTACCCAAAACTCTCCAACAAGTCGTCTACTGCCTCACCTCTTTCTTGGCGTCGATCTCAAAGTCACTGTCGCTGCCAGGATCTCCCTCCTCGATCTCATCATTACTGTGAGACAGAAAAAAAGAAAAAATGACACAAGCCCACATTACATGATGTCTTTGACCACTGATGCAGTGCCCCCTCTGGCAACAATTAAAATTTCTGTGTAAAACTTCCAATACAATATGTTGGGAGACAAGAAACATCAAGAGGAGATTATGCATTTTGATGAGTCTTGTTTCCCAGGATAACATGGACATCACGTGTCACAAAATTAGCCTGACGCAGGGAGAGGTCCAAGTCATTTTGTAAATCTTAACCCTCATGTCACAATAAAATCAAGTTTCATCTCATCTTATACCTATCATCCTTCTCTCTCTTGTTGACCAGCCTCCTCGCCTGTCTGTCCATGACTGAGGTCCTGGTCCTGGTCTTCTTCCAGCTGTAGTAGTACTTCACCAGGCTGGAGATCAGCTTATCTGGAAGCTGCACACACACACAAACAAAAACGCATAATTAGTAAAGTGAAATCAAACATTCAAAGTGTCACAAATTATCTGTGCATGATTCTTCTTGTTTTAACACCGCTTTCACTGCCTACTCCTGTGCTGGATGCTGTCTTTGGGTGTGTGTGTGTGTGTGTGTGTGTGCATGCGCGTGTTTCTCATCCCCTCACCATCTGCTGGATACGGTGGAAGCTCTTGCCGTGGAAGCTGAAGGCCTGTTCGAACAGCACTTTGTCCTCCACCGTCCACTCATCAGGGAAGGGGGTGAAGTTGGCCAGGTCGGCCAGCGAACGCTCCACGTCGTGTTTGTGCCACAGCAGCATGCCCAGCGCCTGGACGGACCGAGAAGAAAGAGACAGAGGTAGGGAGGCAGGCAGCAATGCCAAATGGACAGAGAGGCATGTAGAGGGGAAGAACAGTGAAGGGAAACAGACAAAGGAAAGCACAAGTGAGAAAATGCGATTAAGAAATAAATACAACAGAACCTAAATTATATAAACTTGTCAGGAATCAAGGTATTTTGGATATCTGAAATTTCAGATAACTGAAACATGCATAAAAACACACCAAACATTTTGGGGGAAAGAAATCTATGTAATGAAATATATTATTAATATGTTTCCAAACACTTTTGTGGTACAAATACTCTTTAACCACATAACAAATATGCAGGCCTGGCAGTAAAATTACAGTTGTCCGAACAGCAGCATGAACGAAATCACTTATTGTGGCTGCAGCGCACACACATATAGGCAGGAACAACCTGAACCAATGAGTAATAGATGGGTTATTCTGTATAATCAGGCGTTGAATAATCAAGGTCCTGCTGTATATGCATTATGTTGATTTTGTGAGCTTTTCTAATACACACTTGCCTGTACTGGGTACTTAAATTTCATAGAGAAAGTATGAGAAGATAAAAAAGTGATTTGAGAGAGTGTAAGAGTGAGTCCACTTTCTTTAAAGTAAATTAATCTGAAGTCTTCAATACCTGCTCCATATTGTATCCATGTTTTTCTTTCGCCATCAGGATGTACTCATCCACTGGAGGCAAAGAAAAAGAGGGGTTCAAAGAGGGAAATTAACAGAAAGAAAGGGAGAAGAAAGGTAGCGATTGTACAGATTTTTAAAGAAAACGAGAAAAGAGGAGAATGGAAAGTTGGAGCAGTGACGAGAGACAGAGTGGACAGGAAGACAAAAAGTAAAAACTTGAATTGTTGTTGTCGAATTGTATTATATTGAAGGCATATTGAGGTCAAGTTGTTAGGTGTGTAATACAGAATCAATGGTAAGGGGTGTGTGTGTGTGTGTGTGTGTGTGTGTGTGTGTGTGTGAGCTTACACATAGCATCAGAGATCTGGCTGTTGGGACGCCAGACCAACATACTCCTCTGGTCCTTCTCATAACGGGTTGGACTGTCTGGTAATGAGAACAAACACACAATCACACACAAACACCCGGGCCAAGACATTTCCTTACCATCTGTTTATGACACAAAACACACACATTAAGTATTTATATACTCTTCTGCCCTCTCTCTCAGTCGCTAGTCACACCATCTCTGTGTGTGCCGCCTCTCCTCCTTTCTAATCTGCCTCTTCCTCTATCTCTCTCTCTTCCTCTCCCTCATCACTGTTGGCACATATTTTTTCTTTTTCGTTTTCTTCCTCACCCTCCTTTGCACCATTCCCTCTTTTCCTTTCCTCCTGACCACCGTAGACCCTGAGCCAATCAAGTCAAAGCAAGGAAATGGCTCTGTATCAAAATGGCTGCTGATTGGCTGTCTGTAAGGAGCGTTCAAACGCGTGCAAACTTGTCCTCCTGCTTCGCCGCTGCTTAGATGGCTATCTAATTAACATTCTGCGAAACACCGTTCCCATGTGGCGAATGACTTCATGTTGAATTAAAAACATGATCCATTTCATGAGTTAATGAGGAAGTTTTAAATTAAACTGTGAATCTGCTCATGACTCTTTGTCCCGAATCTATTCATAAAACATCATCAAAACAGGTAAGGTGACATATTTCCAAGAAAACTACATGTGAATTATTTTGGCAGGTAAAAATGATTCCTAGCAGGTCAACCAGCCCTCGGAAGAAGAGACAAAATATTCATTTCAGACCCTCCACATATTCATTTGCTCATTTGAATGGTCATAACCATTGTCTCCTTGTCCTTCCTCCTAGCCAGTACCTTCCATTTTCCTGATGTGAATTGTGACGCAGGTCATTTGACCTTCATCGCTCTCCTTATCTGTAGTCTCCTTCTTCCTCCATTTAAATGTTCTCCGTGCTTCTCCTCACCTCTGTGCCTCACACTCAGCCCTTGCTCCCTCCCTTTCATTTCCCACTGTTTTCTCTCTCTGTCTCTTGATTTCCTCCACCCTGCCTTACCTGGTTTGAACTCTGGGATCTGGGCCTGGTAGTCTCCTCCCACTCTGATCATACTGTCTGTGGAGAGACAGCAAGAGAGAGCGAAAAGAGTTTCAACATCCAAGCGGGCTGGATGAGGAGGTAAAGAGAAACAGATGACTGGTATGGGGAAGGAGAAGAAAATGGGTGACAAGTGTAGTGTTGACAGGGCAAAAATTTCTCAAAAAGTTGAAGAGCTGGATACACAAGATAGGAGGAGGACAGATAAGACAGACAAAGACAAGTTTCTGATTGCAAGGCAGTGAGAGATATGCAGACAGTCATAAATGGGGGGATAGAGAGGGAAGGCAAAAGAAAGAGCAAGAGCGGATGGCAGACATTAAGTAATTAGTGCTGTGGTAAAGCCACGGAGATAAACGAGATGGAGAGTGTGGAAAAGGAGTGGGAGAGAGCAAGAAGCTGGGAAGCAGGCAAGGAGGAGGAGGAGTAAGGAGGAGGAGGAGGAAGAGAGATTACTCTTTCCTCAGGGACAGAGGGCAGGAAGTGAGAAGGGAGGGACAGATGAGAGGACAGACGGAAAGTGGAGTAGATGGAGTGCAATGGGTGCAAGAGAGTCAGGAAGGCCTCTGAGCAAGGCACTTGAATTTGAATTCCTAGTCTACTTGCCTGGTTAAATACAGGTTAAAAAGTGAAAAGAGAGCAGAGGATTGGAAGGCAGTGGGTGAAGGAGAGAATAGAGGATGGGAGGATGCACGTGGGCAGAGGATGACAAGGATGGAAAGAAAGGGTAGGAGTGAGGGAGGTGGGTGGAAGAGAGGATGAGGGGATGACAGAGGAGGGAGGTGTGCAGGGATTAGCTAAGCACTGCAGCGCTGCAGTGCGTGCAAACTAGACGGCCCAATGTGTATGTGTGTACCTATCGCAAATATGCTCTTTACACATGTCAAGTCCACACAACAATAGAAAACCAATGAATTGAAAGTTACACACTCGAATGACTCAAGATTTTAGTTTGGGAATGAATTTCACTCAGTTTAAGTGAGTCTAATATTCTTCAGTTTGAGTGCCCTTTCTGTGTGTGTGTGTGTGTGTGTGTGTACCATGAGCATGCTCCTCATCGCTGCTTTCCTCCTCAGAGTGTGGTTGGCTGTTGCCGTTGGTTACAGTCTTGGCTCTGCTCCTGGACAGGACCCCGGCCCCCGAGCGCTCCATCACCGAGGGCATGGCTGGAATCAGCACACACAGATTCATAAAAGGTGATTTCACCACTTACACATACCATCAATTCTGTTTTCATCTATAAATGTGATAGAATCTCAGTGAAATGCATTCAGTGCAGTGCTTTCCTTTCTCATTAGGCAGTTGGCTGTGATGTCTGTTTTTCATTTGAAACCCTATAAAACCATATTCATTCTTCTAAAGGAGAAAAAAACACCTTATGCTGCCACCTTGGAAGCGCTCCCATCATTTTCCCATGAGCTATGCTTATTTTTCAAGGGTTGGTTTTCTCTCTGAGAACAAGTTCACACTCAACAGCTCCCAATATCTCTACATGCTATCACCCAAAAGTTCTCAGTGTTACTCTACAGTTCACAAATCACTCAAACCACCCTGACCATTCACTGTTACCAAATCATTCGGTGAAGCAGGTGCCATAATACGTGTGCTATTTTGTTAGGGAAGTGCACCTTTAAAACACACACATTTCAACTTGCGTCAGGACCTGCCCAAAGGCAGAATCTGGGCTTAGCTTTCTGTAAAGGTCTGATCCACTTCAACTAAGCGTCAGCCATGGAACTAAAACAACACATAAAGTTGTTCTTCCTGGCACCCAAACGGTATAACTTGTGTCTCTGTTTTATTACTCAGCCTCATTAAAAAGCACTTGTCATATGGTCACTGACCAGAAACAGACTGGTGGGCTGTTGTGTCCTAGACCATTGTTTAAGCAACACTGACCCACACTGAGAGACACTGTAGACAGTGAGCAGGAAATAATACAGGGATTACCTGATAAACCAACTCAGAGTACTACTTTTACTGAACAAGACACAATACTGAGCCTGGTCTGGGGTATGAGACATTTTTGCACTATAGTGATGTAACATGTTTTATATGTGAAAAGGCCAATAAGTTACTTCTAATATAAATACGGTATACATGTTTTGAATTTGATTGTTTGGGAAGTTGTTCAGTTCAAATGTCCAATCTCTAAACTCCAGAATGACAAAGTGTATCCTCTCAAACAAAGCAAGAGCAGCCCTGCCTTACTGATACCAAGTTGTAGTGTAAGCTACACATTATCATGTTTGCATAAGCCTTTTACACCACATCAGCTTCACCAAAACACTTTGATTCGCACTCAAGGCAACACACACACACACACACACGGTGAAAGCCAGCCCCCTTCTAAAAGCAAGGGAAAGCCCTTTAACCACATAAACGCGTATGCATACAAACACACGCGCTCAATAATTCACAAGTGGCGACATCGTCCAAAACAAAGTGGCGAGTTCACGCCATGGATGGCACGAGAGCCCTCCTGCACGAGGGGAGCTCTCGTTTTAAGTGTCATCGACGGTCGTGCTGGGTTATTACGTGGCCAAGCCTAGTTTCCTCCCTCTGTGTTGGTTTTTTTTCTCCCTCTCTCTCTCCGGGTTTCTCCGGGACAGCGAGTCTAGCGGCAGCACAAAAGACTAGACGGTCAACTCAGGACACGGCTCTGCACGGGAGCTAGTCAAACTGGAGTGAGGGCCACGGCCAAACTCCCTCCTCTTCAACCAACACGGTGCCGCTCTTACAAAGAACAGGTGTCGACAAAGACCTCAAACACACTCACACACACACCAGAGAACACACACAACTTCGCTAACCGATGCTGAAACGCTAAGTTAGCAGCTGAAACATTACTGGGTCACCAGCTAGATTCACAGTTTCATAACAAGTTGAACTGCGACCAGAACAAAGCAAGCTGCGCTTTCACCTTGCTTCAAAGTTGTATGTGCTACTGTTTCTGCTACTGAGACACACCGATCACTCCTCAAATGATAGCAACATCTTCCCCCCTAACTGAAACATACCCATTTGTGCTTTTTAAGTCGCTGCTAGGCGGTGTTTACTAGCCCCGTGGCTACCAAACTCCGGTAGACAATAAAGTGACCGAGGCTCTCTGGGGGTCTTTGTCTCTCGCTTACGCCGGTGGCCCCACAAACCCCCCAAAACTACCACCAGCTGTCCCTACACAGTCTAACTTCACAGGAAACTCACTATAACCCCTTCTAAACGCCACAAACATGTGATCGTTTGTGTCAATCCGGGAATATGTCCGCGCTGATCAACGAGGACGAGCCACATCATACCGCTCCATTCACTTTTAGAGAGAGTTTAAGGGTTTTGTGGTAGCCTCGGACTCTGTGACGGTAGCCTCGATCTCAACAAGAAACTCGAACTAAATGGTTATGAACTAAAGTAAAGACCCAAAACACTTATCCGGCTTAAGAAGATCAATTTCTAAACTTAAATGTCGCTCAATTTGACACATACCCAGTTTTAAGAGCATTTAAACAGCATAGCCTAACAACATTGTCGACCTCGAACCCTTTGTAAAGTTGGCCCCAAACCATCTTTGGGGATCTGATATCATCATGTGTCACACACAAAAAAACAACATGTGCTGATATTACCTTTTTTGTTTAAGTTCCAACTTAAACTAAATCAGCGCTGTGCACAATAGCCTTTCACAATATGTTTTCCGCCAAGGGAAGCTTTCTTCAGTCTTCTCATTAAAGCATCATGACTCACACACGCCTAACAAAAATACAATAAAAGTACATTGTCATATAGTATAGTAGTATGGTGTTCAAATCAATTTATAGTAACTCCATAGTACGGCTACACTGTTGTGTTTTATCTGATATGGTTTCACTGGAATATATTCAACAAAATGAAACTTCTTAACTGTGACATCTGTATGCGCCTTCCATTAACTATTACCAAGGGTTAGCTCCTTTCAGTCATCCAGAATAAGGAGGGCTGGCCTCCGTGGCTCCGCACCCGGCGCGTGTGTGTGTTTTATTTTTTATATTATTTATTTATTTATTTATTCATTTTAGTAGTAATAGCCAAATCAATAATTTCAGCCCATAGTGAACAGTGATATGTGTCCTCTGTGTGTGTGCTCTCCTTCCGTTTCCACACTTTGAAGTCCTTTTGTTTTCCCCACGCTTACGTTGCCGTTACCACTAACACTACTGACTGACTGCTGGCATGAAGTAAAACTCGTTCTGGATCATAACTCAAGTTGTTGCTCTGTATTATCGACCTTTAGCCGCAAACGCTAACTGAATTTGCTGTTCAATAAAATGTCCAGATGCTGAATAATGAATTATCTGGTAACATGCCCCCCCTCAAAGTGCACACGGTAGCATACTGAAGTCAGACCTTTCAGTTGGTCGTAGGGATGCTAACGTTAGCCGGTTAGCTTGCGGCTAGTACCTAACGTTACATTAGTAACGTTAATAGTTGAAAGTCGAGATAACAGTCACACTGTACCTGCGTGTCGTTTCTCTCCGTTTTCCCGCACTCAAAACTTCTCTGCGGCTCTATCCGCGGCTTATAATCCTCCTCGAAACTATAAAAAAGAGAATTGGGGCATCTAAAGCGGTTTAATTTCTGCCTAATTGATGCTCACCCGTCTCGAGTGTACAATGAAGTGAACTGCATGGATAGATGGAAGCAGCCGTGTCTCAGTGTGAGCGTGTGTGCGTGTGTGTATGTGCGTGTGCGTGTGTGTGTGTGTGTGTGTGTGTGAGAGAGAGAGAGAGAGAGAGAGCCGGGGAGACAGACAACACCCCGAGAAAGAGAGGTGGACATCCGCTCCGATCCGTTTGCCTCTCCCAAGTAGCCTACTCCATTTGGATTGGCAAAAAGTAGTCCTGTAAAACTATTAATTGTGTTGTTCATTTTGGATAAATTAACTACGATTCCTGCCGGACAGCACGTGATTACACAAGTTATGGGGGCATTTTGTGTACTGCGCTGTATTGGAAGCCTTTAGCCAGAAAATCACCTTATGGATCGTTTACCTACAAATTCACATCAGTGGTTGCTATTTAATGTTTATTTCATTGAAGCAGCAGAGCGACGATGTTTTATGGCCACAGTGGCTTCTTTAGTCTCATAATCCGCCATCTATCAAAATCCCATAAATTAAGGACTACTTGCCAGTATGTCGGCGGAGGGATTCGTCAGCTGTGCATCTCTGTGCTGAGGCTGGCTGTCCAGACTTGCACTGATGTATGCATGGTGGAGAAAAGGGCAGGAGAGTGTGGAGTACAATTGGATCGCGTGTGCGTGCGCGTGCCCGTGCGTGTGTGTCCATGAACTGACAGTGACTCAGATAAACAGATAAATAGCCCCAAATGTGCTTGTCTTATTTATATTTTATTTAAGATGCCTACAGTTCAAAGAGTGAGTTATGCCTCACTCTGTGCCTCTCTATCTGCCTGGCTCTTTTTTGTGTGTAAGTGTGCATGTGTGTGTGTGTGTGTGAGAGAGAGAGAGAGAGAGAATGTGCAGCTTGTTGGGTGTGTGTGTGTGTGTGTGTGTGTGTGTGAGTAGAGGAGGAAATGGTTTGGTGATAGTTACATCGCTATATACAGCAAGATTTACAGCTGATACACACACACACACACACACACACACACATGCAGACATACATACACAAGCTACTGTTGCATCACAAGTGCTGCTGATATGTAACAATTTGTTTCATGGATTTCTGCTCCCCTCCATCTCTCTCTCTCTCTCTCCATCTCTCTCTCTCTCTCTCTCTCTCTCTCTCTCTCTCTCCCTCCCTCTCTCTCTCTCCTCTCTCTCGCTCTCTCTCCATCTCTCTCTCTCTCTCTCTCTCTCTCTCTCTCTCTCTCTCTCTCTCTCTCTCTCTCTCTCTCTCTCTCTGGTATCATCACAGCACCTCCACTTGGTTTGCTGGGAGTGAACAATGGATCCTTCATCCCATGTTTCTCTCCTCTGTGTGTGTGTGTGTGTGTGTGTGTGTGCATATTCTGAAGAGGTGTGGTGTAAGAGATAAATGTTAAGGAAAAG
>OMLB01014725.1:0-46689 GCA_900302555.1 Myripristis jacobus
GGCAGGACTACGGGGAATTGGAATGCAGGATATGGCACCACACACACCGATGTCTGACCTTATCACTCTCTGATATATGGCCAAATAGGACACAGGAGGGCTGAGACAGTTGTGATATCAAACAATGAATGAAGGTAGGAGGGAAGCACAAAAATGTAGTAAGAGAAAGAAAGAAAGAGAGAAAGAAAGAAAGAAAGAAACATTATATTGGTCAAACAGAACAATCATTGCTCTCTGGAGGTTCAGGCGACTACGTTAGTGTAGCCGCCGATCATTGATTAAAGAGTTTTATGAACTCCCACCTACACAACCTAGGGAGGACACACTCACCTCTCACTCCCTCCGCCTCTAACCTGCTTCCCATTTTCTTTACCCAGCACTCTCCATCCCTCTGCCCTTCTCTGTCTCTCTCTCCCCTCCTGTCTCTCTCTCTCTCTCTTTCTCTCTGCAGCAATAGGCACAGAAACATTGCTGTAATTTCCCCTGTACTATAAATGACAACTACAAAAGGTCACTCAAAGGGAGGGGTCTCATGCCTCTAATCACTCAGCGAGAGCAAGGCCACTTCACTGACAAAAAAAGTCATTGGATTTACTTTCACATTATTGACATGAGTTTAATCAGCGCAAAGATCTCGCTTTGTGTAAATAGCATATGATTTTGTAAACCAAAAATGCTAATGAGTATAAAAACGTATATTCCCCCTGTGATAACATTTTCCCCCATATGCTCACTGAATAAACAAAGTTAACATAGTGGTAAACAGTAGTGGGTTTGAGGTGCTGCCCTTCCTGGAAAACATGGGTTCAAGACCTTGTCAACAAGCCAGAATCGCTATTTGTTCTACGACTTCCCGTGCAGAGAGAGGCTAATGAAAGAGAAATTCCTCTCTCAATTAAGCATCATGTTATTATGATCATTACTATGATTAATAACAAACCACAATGAGAACCACTCACAGAGACACAGGATTTAACGCAGTTTTGCTATTCATAATATCATGCTGCACCACAAACAGTCTCTGTGGTTTTGTGGCAAATTTGAGCTGATTCCTCTCATGTAGCAGCTTGTCAAGGTCAAGCTTTAGAAATGCACTTTACTGCAGGATATTAAATGCTCTGCACCATAATTAGAAAATGTATCTTCAAAATCAAAATCCACACCATATATTTCAATCAATCTGCCCATGTAGAGGGACAGACAAGTGGTGTAACTGTACAACATTTGTTATCCTCATTAACTCAGCGGCTTTCTCCCAAGGTGAAAGAAATGCAGGAATGGCTGTGAGTCCACAGCCAATCAAAAGAAATCAACAAGCTGAGACAAAGGGTGAACATAAAGCTATTCTTATAAACATGGACAAAAAGTTCAGAAACTGAGAGACAGAGCGAGACGAAAGTTGAGTCCAACAACAGAGAAAGTGCAAGTGAACAAGAACGATTCAGAGAATGAGAAAAGAGAGGAGACCACATTCAATTACAAGTCCCATCTTGTAGTTTGTGTCTACATTGATTTGTTGGGGACTCGGATCTCTGCCTCTCTCCAGTTCACCTAATTGCACTCACTCTGACCCACTAATTACTTCTCTAAGACCTAGTTGGTTTCACCCCACTCTACTGCCTCGCTGTCTGGAGCTGTCTTCTACTCAGATGGAGAGAGAAAAAAAGGAAGAGGATGTAAATAAACAAACAAACAATCACAGAAACAATCAAACAAAACATGATTTGTCTATGTGAAAGAAGGAGACAGAAAGCATTCCAGTAAATGAGGGATGGATGCTTGTGGAGTAAAGCAACATGACAGCATCAGAAAAAAAGCATGTATATTTCAGGTGGTTTGTGGCACATGCGGGAACAGCTGGGAGGCGTGCAGCAGTTTTAACATAATGATGTTACTATATGCCATCTCAAGTCAGAGAAGATGTGACTGATGTTCCAGGCTCTCGCTGAGCTGCATACATAATTAGATAAATAGCTGCTGATTAGATAATCACTCATAATCAGGGGGATAATGATGATGGTGAAGTCAATTCATCAGTAACACTTAGGGAGCCTACATACCTGATGGGTTCAGCCCAAAGCCCCAGTTGGGTATGATGATGCCAAAGGGATTCTTGTCAGTGTGGTCTGTTGTCACAGGGGCTTGGTCTTCCTTCTGCTTAGGGTTCACCCCCTTGAAAGGCATCCAGTGGCTGCCCACCACAAAGGACTCAGACACAGCTGACCTGGATTCCATTTCAGTGGCGCCACCCTTGGGGTACGAAGCCATGGTAGTCAACTGAACAACGCCTATAGTTGTTTGAGATCTGTCCAGAGAGGCTGAGAGGTGAGACTGTGGGTCAAAAGCACTTGCTGTTTTCTCTGTCTTTGTCTGAACCCATGCAACAGAAATGGATGGTTCCTTGGTTGAAACAGGGCTTGGTGAGTCCTCTGTGGTAGTTGTTGTGGTGGTGGGATCTGTTCTCTGTGTGTCTCTTGTCACAAGAAGCTCTGCT
This sequence comes from Myripristis jacobus, assembly GCA_900302555.1. Taxonomy (NCBI): domain Eukaryota; kingdom Metazoa; phylum Chordata; class Actinopteri; order Holocentriformes; family Holocentridae; genus Myripristis; species Myripristis jacobus. The sequence continues at coordinate 2,495 of OMLB01014725.1, forward strand.
GTGGTTGTCTCAGAGGTTGTCCGGGGCTCCATGAGGCCTTCAGGAGTGGAGGTCATGACCTCAGATGTGGTGACCTCACCTCGGCTTGGATTTCTACCTGTTCCCCTGGCTGGATTCTTGCCCTGCTTCCTAAAAACAGGGGTAAATGCTGAATTAGAATTACCATCTCTTCTGTTTAAGGGGGCAGAGGAGAGATGCTCTGTTGGCCGGCGGACATAGAGGATTTCTCCCCTGGCCTCTTCCGCTGTCTCTGGCCCTTTGGGCCCCTGTGGTGGGGTGGTAGGCTGTTCTACCAGCTGCCACTGGGATAGAGTTGTGAGCTCAGCCACAGTCACAGGATCAGTCTGACCTTGGGTGAATGAAGACTCTGTATCATTATTGAGTTTGACAATACTGCTGTCCAAGGTCTTCGTGTTGTCTTTTGATCCAAACCCACCTGGGAAGTTGGTTCCTTCACCACTTCCCTCTGTCTCCTTCACTTCCTCTGCAGTGGTTCTGGAGGCTGGTGGGATGTTACTCCCTTCTTCATCCTGGTCCCTCCCTTCACCAGAGTAGTTTTCTGGGATGTCCTGCCGGAGGGAGGTGGGCAGGGTCATCACCTCCATGGGCCCTGCTTTGGCCTCCATAGGCTCCCAGGTGGAACTTTTACCTACATATACCACATTTCCAGGGGGACCTAGTTTGGTGCCACGCATAGACTTGATGGCCCACCGGAACTGGCTGTTTGGGGCCGGGGCTGAGGCCACGCCTCCTTTGGGGCCCTGAGGACTGGACATGTTGACAGGTTCACTTGGTGTAGTTCTCTCAATGGAGCCTATTGCAATGAATTCAACAGGGAACAGAAGGAGAAAATAGACAGATTAATATGATTAATGTTAATTTCTCTGATATGATTAATATGAACAAAATTAATTCAATAGACATAAAATTAGCAATTTAAAACTCCTGTGCGCCCACAACACTTCTCCCAAAACTCTTACAACACCTTCCCCTTAAGGAAAACCCACATGAATTCAACATGTGATAATGTGTTTCACATGGGATTTTATGTTATAGCATGTTATCACATATGAGGGTACATCTTTTGGTATATGACATGAAAATTACGAATGAGGATTTACATAAGCACATGTGATGATGTCAAAATATTATGTGATGGCAATGTAATTATGTAAGATTACTCTAGTGCATGCGTAACTTTAAAATTCAGGTGTTGTACATGAATTCCTTATGTGATTATGTTTAATTTGTTCCAAAAAACACATATTGCCACATGCAGTCATGCTGTAAGTCCCATGTGCATAGGTAACCACATGGGGGTAATGTGTAGACACATATTTCTTTACAGGCAGGCAGACATCAGTTGAACTCACACACAGACATGTGGGCAGTTCACATATGGGTGCATGTTCATTTTTACAGACAAATGTTTCATGTATTTCATGTATTTTTCCTAAGGGCTCCCACTATGTTTTATGTATTACTGTTGATATTTAGAATAATTTTCCCCAAAGCTTATATTTATCATATCTCATGTGCACACACATGCTATTTCGTGTGTAGTTCAGTGGAGGTCTGCATGAATATGCATATGCATAAATCAAAGCATTAAAATGTAATTGGAAGTTTAGCTCAATTTTCCCGGTTTGGGAAAAACGCTCTTCAAATGTTCCTCATTTGTAAGCTATATGCTAGTCTTTGGTGTAGGCAGCAGTTTACTGTAACTTGTACAGTATCAGGCTACTTTCTTCACCAGTGGTGCTGAACGATGTGGCTGCTAAAGCTACTGGAGGTTGTAGATAAAGATGGGAGACACCCATTGTCGGGCTCCCTTAAGCACATACACACACAAACACACACTATCACAACCACACACGCATGCATGCAAGGACGCACACATGCACATACCCCACACACAGACACAAAAAGGGTGCAGGGATGTATTCAAGGCAATTTCACACTTCTTTTCTCTGTCCCCTTTTTTCTCACTCCCTGCGGAATCTCCTACCCCAAACAACCTCCTGCTGTATTATGTTTGCCTGTGGTGAGACTAGCCATGTGGAAAAATGCAGGACCACTTGCAACACCGTAGGCAAACTAGTTCCTTTGTGCATCTACAAGAAGCTCCATCTAGATATGTTTATTTATATGTGGACCACTGTACCTTATTTGCTTACTGTTTTAAACCAGACACTGTCTACACCATCAATAATTCATGCTGCCTGTACATGTGACTCATGCCTGGTGTGTTTCTTTTTAGGGCAGTGGTGCAGTCGGGTTATTGAGAGCCCCAGCTAGTGTTGCTACCATCATCATTGCTCAGCTTGGCTTGGCTGTCCTCAGTTCAGTTCAGATGTCTCAAAAGTATAGCAATGCAGCAGGGGGTATGCTACACAACCCAGTGCAACAAATTACCAAGCGAGAGAAAACATACACAAATATGTCGATGCATGAAATATTAAAATGCATGTGAATTATTCAGAAGGTCCGCTGTTGGCTTACGCCTAAATGAGCTTTATGAGCCTGAAGTTCATTTCCATAAGAGCTGTGTAGACCAGCATAATTGTCCTATTAATAATCTGAATAGCTAATTACGCACTTTTACTACACACACTGATGAAAGTGAAAATAATTAAACACATTAATCTGGTTTGATCATCTATGTAATAGCTGATATAATAAATAAAACAAGACAATTAGACATAGGTTAGGATGATTTCATGGTGCTGTTTGGAGCACCAGTTCTAGTTTTACTCCGCCACCATAAATCTGTTTGCAGAGGGCTTGTGCTAAGAGGATGCTGGGGAAAGGCAGTGACTCAACATTGGAATTCAGCAAAACAGATTTATAATAAACTGTATTCATATGGGTAAATAGGGTAAAATCAATTATGTGGCTCCATTGTGTGTCTCCAATGAGAGTAGTTCTGCTGTGTTGACTTCCCTTTACTGGAGTAAACGGGCTGAAAGAATCCCTTAGGTCAGGCAAACATGATATTAAAATGTGAGAGCGGAGGGTGACAGTGAGAGAGAGATGGAGAGAGAGAGAGAGCGAGAGTGAGTGAGAGAGAGAGGGAGAGTGAGACAGAGAGGGAAAGAGAGAGTGAGAGTGAGAGGGAGAGGGAGAGAGGGAGAGGGAGACAGAGAGTGAGAGGGAGAGGGAGAGAGGGAGAGGGAGACAGAGAGTGAGAGAGAGAGTGAGAGAGAGAGTGAGAGGGAGAGGGAGAGAGAGAGAGTGAGAGTGAGAGTGAGAGAGAGAGAGAGAGAGAAAGAGAGAGAGAGAGAGAGGGAGAGAGATTGTCTCTGGTACACAGTGTACAGTGCCAGTGCCGCCTCATCCCATCAGCAGATATGGCATCTAATAAAGAAGACTGTTGAAAAGTTATTGCATGGCCATGAGAGTCATGTCAGTGCTCAAGTCCCACTGTATTTTATAACACAGATTTATTTCCTAGGGTGGATGAGACCGGTGTGAAGCAGATGTGTTTCTTTGACAGAGGATCAAGATTTGGCCACATAAATACTTTTGTCATGGCCAGAACTCCTCATCATCATTAACTTTTTTCCCACTTGCTTGTAGAAACTAAAAAATACTCAACACTTAATCAAATTACTTGCTATGATGGTTACTTTTCTGTTGTAAAGGTTAAATCTTTGCATCTTCCACCTTAAGGCTTCACTTCCCCTTCAATCAAAGAGCACGCCACCGTATAGAGTACGTACCACCTAATACTAAGGCTAAGCTGCAGTAGCCGGGGTTTGAATCTGGTCTTGTCCCTTTCTTGCATGCACCTGTCCTTCCTGTCTCTCTCCACTGTGACTGTCTAGTAAAGCAGAACTTCCCCCAAAAAATCATCTTAAGAAAAAAAAAAAAAAAAAAGAGGCAACATTGCCATGACCATTGATTACTCAATGCATATCAAGATGCAAGGGCTACCCATTGGTGTTCAGTAACAGTGTTAATTCCACCTTCTAACGCTAGCTTAAGAAGAGACATCTTTTCAGCCCCTTTCCATCAAGACAGCATTAAAGACAGGAAGTGCCCTCTTCCCTTTCCTCTCATTGTTGTCCCTCTACTCGCCCCCCTCCCGCTCTGCTCATCCTCGCCTTGGTGATAATTACCACCTACCTTCAGAGAGCCAGGCCCTAATTGGCAGAGACGTAGATGGAGGTGAGAAAGAACAGTGCCACAGCCCAACCTCCGCATTAATTGGATATGGCTGTGAATAATGCATGCAGACTAAAGCTTAGGTTTTCAGCCAACGTGAAACATTAATACCTTGTGGGTGGCGTTAGATTTCAGGTAGCCTTGCTGTGAGTATTTATATTAATGAAGCCAGCGATTACTAGGTGAGAAAAGTCTACGGCATTTATTGAATCATTTTTCTAGCTGTCTCTATGTGAAAGTGTAGAGTTTTAGAGTCTTGTTTTATGTTTTTTTTTCATTCAATATGGCTGGCACCTTGGATATGTAATTCCTATGTAGTGGCTATGAAAAGAAAACCTACCCTCTTCTCCGCTTATATCCATGGAAAGCTGACTGAGCATGTATATTTTTCCCCAGCAATTCTGTGCTCACATCCATTCAGTTGCACACATTCACGCCTGGGAGCTCCGCAGTACATCCACATTCGTCTACTGCTAGCTAATGAGCAGCTCCAGTGGAGCAATTTGGGGCTAGCTGCCTTGCCCTAACACTAGGGCTGTGACGGTATGGATTTTTTCTTACCGTGGTGAAAAAACAATGTGGAAAAAAGGTCCCTTTTTATTGGACTTTCCAGTCCATTTATGCTATTTAAAAACATGCACAGACAACATAGGATGAACTGTGACCAAAGCTCTTCACAAAATGGCATCCCCAACAACACCTCTGCCTAATCATGATATTACGATATCTAAAATTACAGATGGTATGCAGTTATAATATTGATATATTGATATTTTCCTTCACATAAAGCACCCTGTCTATAATATAAAAGTGAAAGCAAATTAGTTTCCATTTTCATCTCCATCCATATTTTGAATATATGTGGTTAACTCCTTTTGTGTATGTTTACATTTACTGTTTAATTACATTTATGAGAATATTTTGAATTTCCCTGAGGAGGAATATACTATAGCATACTCTGGGGATTAGACCAGAGAGAAGAACGGAGAAAAAGAGGCCTCCATTTGGACCTGCTCTGTACGCCTCCCCTGTCAACACTACACTTTCAATTTCAACCTTAGATATTGCTTTTAAAAGTTTTAAAGGTTAGGCAATACTTTTCAATGAAGATAACATGAAAAGGGAGCAATTTCAAGATAATGTGAACACTGGATAAAGACACTCAGGACATGTGCAGAAAACTCAATGAGCATGTTCCTATGTGTGCATGCTAACACACACACAGACACACACACAAACAGATACACACACACACACACACACACAACAAAACAATGAGTCAGAGAGGCTCATACCATTAACAGTGGATGGTATATTGGTAAGAGATGTGCTTGGGTCCCTTTCTTCCGGTTGAATGGTGGTATCACTGTGCCCTGTTTTTTGGGCTGCAGGTAATAATGGAATAAGTGGCATCACCTCTTTCTCCTGCTCAGACAAACCCTCCTTTGGGGTCTGCAGTCCACTGGTGGGAAGCTTGAATGAAGACATTCCACTCCTGTGCTCCATGATTGCATTATCCATGCTGCCTTTGTCCCCCCCAGCTTTTGGTACACTGTAGATTCCTCCAGCTGCTTCACCTTGTGCCTGGTCCTCAGACACTAATGTCCCTGTGGTGGTGACAGGAGGACTTTCTGTCTCCCCCTCCACCTCATGTCCTGTCCAGTACCTAAAGGGCTTCATCAGAGTGCTAACAAACTCTGCCAACACACTGTTACTACTGTATGACTGGGGAGTGAAAGATGATACCGATGACAATGGCGGCGGGTCAGAATATCCTAAATGGACGTCTTCTCCTTCTTCTTCATGGGCAGAACCTCCTTGGCTCTCCAGTCTTTCCAAGGCAGAAAGGCCCAGAGTGTGGCTAGCCTTTGGGTTTCCAGAGTCCTCCTGGCTAGATTGGCTGGTTTTGGGCTCAGCCTGGATGCCCTCCCAGTCCTGCGAGTTCTCCCCGGGACGCAAGTGGATGACGACATGCTCCTCAGAAATCTCAGAGGAGTTGCTGCTACCAGCAATGGAATGGACTCCTGCCTTAGACAAGCTGACCAGGCCGGTCCATGTGGAAGACTTGGAGAAAGGTGCACCATGCTGGGCTTCAGTGACTGAGGGGATGGCCCCTGATGCTGGGTTTGTGGTCTGGTACTGACCTTGTGCCTCTGCAGCCTGGACCCCTGCCGCCTGGTGAGCTGCAATGCACAACACAGCTACATTTTACTTAGAGCAAATGCACTGTTTTTACTTCACCTCTTTACCAGCAGCACAGTGCAGCACTGAACACAGCACTGAACCTCTGCTGCCAGTGCAAAGACAGGAGGGCTCTTATTCTATTGAATCAAGATTAAATTCAGTGCGCAACAGGGTATTATGGGATTTGCAAGGTTATATCACAAGGGATGCAGATTTTTCAAAATCCATTATTCCAAAAGCAAAATCCTATGACTAATGAATTGACAAATATGCATATAATTCTGTTCATGCAATATTAATGAGATGGTTCAGGCAATATTATTTGCATGAACGTGTCATCCATTTCATGACATTAAACAGAACATATTACCACTTATATCTACTTTTCCTGGCTCCAAGACACAAGTCTTTTAAATATTCATGTAAATGTGCATAAAACACAGCTGGACAATGAAGTGACTCATCTACTGGCTGTATTTTTGAAAAATACACTGTTGAGCAGTTGTCCTCATGCTGTTCTTTTTTAACATAGACTGGTTATCTCATGCAGATGTTTTGCTTGAATTAAAACTGTTTAAGCTGACATTATCATAAAATATCATTCTTACATCCCACTATTGACAGAAATATCACTTTCAAACAGCAGGCACTGGAGTCTGATATAACCTGCATACTTCAGAAAATGCAAAGGCACAGGATATAAAATCAAATCATGAAATGCACATTATCAGTATACAGACTATTTAGTGGGGTGTAAAGTCATTCAAAAGAGAAGATGAAACTAACTTATTCCAATCTCAGGTGGCACAAAATGAAAGGACAAGGTCAGACACAGAGTCACTGCAAACCCCTATTGGACTTATTCATTCTCTTTCCATCTCTCTCTCTTTCTACATTGCTTTTTGCTCCCTCTCCAATTCTCTCTTTGTCTCTTCGCTCTTTCTCTGGGCTGCTCTCTCTTTCAGGCTTCACTACACCACAACATACGAGCCTTCAAATTCACTAGGGGGGACAGAAATGCCACATAATTCCGTTGCTGCTACTTCATGCGTGACACAAACATCTCTTGCACTAATTAAAAACCAGAATGGAAAATAAGTCCCCGGATCCCCCCTGGTTACCATGGCAGTTACCAAGATGGTGTCACATCAACTTTATCATCACAGCATCCACAGTGCACTACCTCTGTAGCAGTAGGCGTCAAACAGGGCGGTGGTGTCGGGGAAGCCAGTGCGGTTTGGGTTGTTGTAGACAGTCCGCACGCCAGGCTCATCCCCGCCACAGTTCCTTCGCGGGACGTTGATGGGGTAGCGGACGCTGCCGTCGGCCAGCCAGCCGGGGTCACACTGGTCCAGACCAGCTTGCCAGGCCAGGTAGAGCTGCCCGACAGTGGCCAGCTGGGCTCCAAGGGAGTGGCAGTGGGTGGATGCTGTTGCCAGGCTCAGCTTCTCTGGCAGAGAGGAGTGGAACACTTCGCCTGGGAGGAGAAAGAGGTGGGAGAGGAGAGATGAGGAGTTCAGCTCGGTGTATTACAGAGTGGGACGAGGAGCCTTCAAGCGTTGTAGCCTGTAGATTAACATCCCTCTTGTTCATTTGGCTGGCGATGGTGGGATTTTGTGTGGTGTGGTTTGTTTGTGCAGTTTGGTTAATTGTACTCTCCTCACTATAACTGCACAGGTAGAATTGCTGTGTGTGTGTGTATGTGTGTGTGTGTGTTGTGTATGTGGTTACATGTTTACATTTGTCTGTTGTATTTTGTAATTTTCGAAGTCTGTAATGGAGAGTTGAAAGAATAGTTTTACTACCTTGTAGTAATTGTTTTACTATTAATTGTAGGTATATAATTACAGTAGATAGGAATTTGTAGATATTTGTGTGTGTGTGTGTGTGTGTGTGTGTGTGTGTGTGTGTGTGTGTGTGTATTTGTATGTATATGTGCATATATCTGCATGTGTAAACATATCTGCATGTAGAATTTGATTTTTCTTTCCTATGATTAACTTCCAAATGTATTTTCACGTACCTTTCTCAGGCAATATAATACAAGTGCATTTCTTGACATGTCAGTAAAGCTATTTTGAATTGAGCAGAATTGAACTGAAAAGGTTTTATTAGCCATGTATGTAAATGCTCTGAATTTTCTGCAGGGTATTTCACAAACATTCATCTATCCAAAGTACAGAGCCCTTTAGAGAAGTGTGATTAATAATGGTGTAGACAAAATCTCCATGTACCAAATTCTGTCTGAATTCTAATGGGTTGTAAATAGGGACCTGAGATGTAGACAAGTACACAAAAAGTGCTGCAACAAAGTGAGAAGAAAGAGCAGAAGTGGAAGAAAGGTTGGGAAGTGGATAAAATAGTGATGTGAAAAGACGACTGGAGGGAGCAAGAGGACTGCAGTGACTGCAAAGCAGAAATAAAATTATATGATCAGATGAGCCACTGGCAATATAGTCAGTGATGAAAAAATATGAGATGGAGGAGTGGACAAAGGTGGAGAAAGGAGATAGTTGTAGCACAGGTTTGATATGAGGATCCAGGGGATTTATGCACAGGGCAAGGTATGAAGTGGCTGATGAATAGATGGAGATAGTGGGGTGAAGGGTGGAGAATGAGGAAGGGACCAGCAGGAAAGGAGAATGAAGGGGAATGTGATTATGTGAGGAATGATGTGTGAGAAGACTGGCTAGGAAATGAGTGAAAAATGAATAGAAGACTTTTTAAAGGCCCTATAAAATGTAAAATACGGCACACCAGAGCCAAATAGAAATGGAAATACTTATGACCTGTTTCATCTGACTAAGCTGTCAGATAGTTTGCCAATATTAGATAGTCAAGTATTGGATAGTCATTTTAGTACATATTTAAAGCACTGATATTTACAGCATATGTAACCTTGATGATACTTTATACCTAAGCCATTTGGACTTTCAACCAAGTCAAAGAAAAGTTCAGGAATTACTTGACAATTTCCAGTACTGAGAGTTTATCAATTTTTTCTTACCGTACAGACTTTATACAGTGTTTATATAAACTTAGAGAAACCCCCAGATTTTTGTTAGTATGTAATTTCAGGTTTGATTAAATGCAATAATCTTGTGATTATTTCAATTCGGCCATTCATTTCACAAAAGGATAGTTTTATAAAAGCATTTTGTGTTAAAACTATAGGTGGCCATGTAATCAAGTCTGCTCAGTAACTCAATGTAAAGTGTTTATCCTTTCTGATTACTACTTCCTCCTGCTATTACAGTCCAGGTCTGTGTTACCATTTTGTAAAGCGTGACCCAAATTCACTGACCCCCGTGTTGTCCCAAGGTTTGCTGTAAAGATGCCTGCTGTGTCTGTGATTGTTCTTTGGAATGCACAGAGGGTGAACAAAATAGAAAATAAACACCTGACAAAACAATATTGTAACGGCCTTCAGAGCAGCTTCAGTCCTGCTTGGAATTCCTGAGCAGCACATAGCGGGACGCTGGACCATTTTTTTTAAAATAAGAGAGTCTCTAGCTCTTGGACAGAAGAAGAACTCTCTTGGAGCTTCAGAACTTCCCATAAAGACTCAAGGATGATTCGATCTGGTGACTGGGAATGCTATGGAAACTTTTAACATCATCAGAATTCACAAAACGTCTACTTTCTTTAGCAGGATGTATGGAGGCATTATCATCTTGGTGTATGAAAACACCAAGAGGGAACAGCGTGTGAACCTGATGATGTGCCCAGTCTTGCAAAATGTCCACATGTCCTGTAGCCACTACATAACCACACAGAGAAATCACTGGACCCAATGAGTCCCATGAGATGACAGCTCATGTGACAACTGATCCACCAGCTTGTTTAAGACTTGTCAGTGAAAATTATGGACTGATGTAGGGCTGGGCCATATAAACAATACTGAATATCAGGATAGTTTTGACCAAATAACTTGATATCAATGTATGTGGCGATATTGAGGGGATGACTACTGGTGCTTTTGCCAAAATGTTTAGATAATATGATTTTTGATAAACAATTAGTAATGTAGCTATGATGACCAAGCAGTTATAGACAAATAGCAGAACATCTAGGAGAGTAAAATAAGTTAAACAAAATTGCATCCCTTTACTGTAATGCAGCCTTTAAAATCAGGAATGGACAGCATGTCATATCATGATATTACAATATCGTCACCCAAGACTGATGGACCTTTTTTTGCCACCCCAAATGTAAACCTTGCAAGATTTTGAAAAAATACTGAAAGATGACTCTTTGATTTCCTGTTCAGTGACCAAGGTTTTGTGTTTCTTTGACAGGATATGCATCTTTGTCCGTTGACCTTGAAGGAGCACTTTCTGAACGGCAGCCCTATTTTGTTGAGACTGTGTCACAGAGGTGCTGAATACATTTTGTAATAATTCCCTCACTTTGTAAAATCAGTAACCTTGTTACTGATGCAGTTTTTCACTGTTTGGCATACAGAATCATGAAATTCAATAGCATTTGCTGCATCACTTTAATTAATTTTGCAGTTTTTGTGACTGATAAACTTTTAGTTTTCACACAGACTCACAACCTCTTTGGAACTCCATTAGTCATCTAATGTTGCTTTGAAAATTTGCATGATAAAAGTAATGATTGTCAGACCTCTTTTATAACTGACACATGCTCCCAATTGTTAGTCAGCTCAGTATGACTCAACTGTGTAGAGGCCTTCATAATTGTAATCTGGATACTTTTAAGTCCTTTTTCATGTAGTGTTTCTGTTGTTTTGCCCACTCAGTGTAGGTCTGTCTGGATCTGGCATTTTAACTCAGAGTGAAGTTTGGGATGATGCTACTGACCCACTTAGGACTTCAGCCACTGCCTGCAGGAGGTTATAACATGAAACCTGGGCTCAACATTGTCTCGCTCCCTCTCACTTCCACCAGCTCCCCTCCCTCTTGCCGTTGCATACCGCTTAGTGGCTCCATGCATGACTAAACCCAAATTGATGGCTGCAGCTCTTGACTCCTACCTTGCAGCTGCTTAGCAAAGCAGTAGACATCAAACAGCTCATCAGGGGACCTATTGCCATAGTTACGGACCCCAGGTGAGTCCTCACGGTCACCATAGCAACCAGGTCGGGGTGACTGGATGGGATACCTGTGGCGAGGAGACAGAGATAGAGAAGTGGAGAGTGAGAGAGAAAATGAGAAAAGAGAGAGAGGGGGATGTATGAATAAAGCTTGGCCAAAGAAAAAGGAGGCTGCAGACAAACTCAGTTCCCCAGGGGGGAGTTTGTGCTCAATATGCATACAAAATTGGACAGAAACTGTGCTACACTTAACAATATATTTAAATATATCAAAATATATTTGAAATAGATTGACAGAGAGAAATACACAAAATATCACCTTTCCTACTGGGAGAAGTGCCGAAGTCTGCTATAAAGCCACAGTAGCAAAAATTCATGATTTGCCACTATAACCTGGGGAACAGCTAGTGGACATCTTGGAGTGGAGTGGAGTTTCACTGAATAATTATACAAGCAATTGACTTTAAATTGTTTTTAAAAATGTGTTTTTATGTTCTGACATTACAAAAATGCCAGTAAAGCTGAATTGAGAGAGAAAAGAGAGAGAGACAGCAGGAGAGAAGGAGGGAGGGAGTCAAAGAACCAGAAATTCCTTCAGTGGCTTGACATGCCTCTGGGGACTAAGAAAATAGGGATCTATTCTGACTCCAGCTGTGCAATTATTCCACAAGTGCATTGATTCCAGTGGCACCAGGGAACAGGCAAAGAGGCTGATTAAAAGATTACACTGGGCACACAGAGACTTATGAGGGACTAGGGAAAGACACACACATACTGTATGCATCAACATTCACACACTCACATAATAAAACATTTGGTTACATTTGCACATGCCCACACACACATGTACAAATGCCTGCACACACAAACACCAACACACTTCCCTCATATTGCAACCTGTTTTTCAGAGTACAGAAAGAAAAGAACCAAGCATCCTCCTGCATTTCCCTGTTTCTCTGTCTCCCTCCCTCTTCCTGCTTGGTGGCTGATGAAGTGATGGCTGATGTCTGTATTTTTTCACACTGTTAATTGGACATTTTCCTCCCGGTTGATGTGCAGTAAGAGCCTCCTGGATCTGGACCAATTAGGTGGTTCCCCAGTGAGAACAACAGGAAGGTAGGAAGGAGGGAGAGAAAGGAATAGGGAAGGAAGCTGCGCCCCTGGAAGGTTGTGAGAAACTGACAGTGAGACAGCAGTCAATCTGCTTGGCTGCCTTTGTAAGAGTGATTTTAAATGAAAGCCTTGATATGAAGACCACCGTTGAAAGACATGCTCTGACTGGCCCTGTTAAGACAGCCTTAATAGAAGGTGGCAGGCTGAAACAGAGACAGCAGCCTGACAGGCGGTTCAGGGGGCGCAGACGTTGCCTTTCCAGTGTGCAAACAAGCAATTAGATCCAATTATATCAGATAGTAGCGTGTTTACACAAACTCCCAAAATATCAAAATAATTTTCAACGCCTTATACTTCATACCCCTACTTCAGGATGCTTTCCTTTTTGGGCATATCTTGAGACACGAGACATGTCGTAAGTAGCCAAGAGTGTTTATTTTTGTAATAACGTTTGATCATGTCACAAATAAATCAAACATACCAGCCTGGAATAACTGTCTGATAATGATTTCAAAATAGTAACCTGATCCTTCACACTTGGGCTGACAGCAAACTGAGACACTTACAGCCCCACTCTCTGCTAATTACCATTTAGCTGGCATACAAATGCAGCTGTTATAGAAGTCGAACATTTTACTGTACTGAACAATGAGTTGAGTCTATGGTTGCACCTTTGCTCTGCCCTTGAATCCAATTTGTGTTCTCTTTTCAGCCATCATCATGTGCAATCATCTCACTGCAAAGTTAACTGTGAATCACTACTTTTGTGTTTTAGTATGGCCTGTTCATTTCTACATCACAAAGTTGTTTTAAATCCCTGCCCCGGTGCTACAGGATGATGAACGCAGGATAGAAGCAGGGCTGGAGATTTCTCCAATCGCTGGTGCTGCATACTATGGATAGTTTCATTATGCAAAGAAGTCTTGGACAAATTAAACTCACTGCTGGATTTATATTTTCAAACATCATTCGATGTGTCACTTGTTTCCATGTCACTTATTCATGGAAATAAGTGACACACAAATTGTCATTTATAACCATCATTCTACTGACATCGTGAATAGCGATTTTTGTGACGTTTTTGTCATAAAGAACCAAATTACATATTTCATTACATATACATTAAACTAATGTAGCTCTAACTGATTTTATAATTTTTGCATGGTAATGTGCAAATACTATACTTCACTTAAGAACTTCTTTGCCAGCACTTCTTCCACATTTTGTCTACCCGTGTTTGAAGTCTGCATCTGGAAACACTCCATTTGGAGGGTCATTTGGAGGGCCGAGGGCTGGGATTGGGATTGGCCGGGTAGTGTATAGACTTTGTATAGGGTGTATTCAGACCTGTCTCGTTTCGAGGAGTTGTTCCAAAACAGGGAGCGTTTCCCCCAAAAGATCGTTTCATTTGGACATATGTGAAGATAGCAATCGCGCTCAGATGCGGGATAAAACAAGCGGACCGAGATCGCCTAGAAGGGGTGGTCTAGGCTCCTTCCTTTCGAGTCCTGGAGCGGTTCGTTTGCAGTGAGAACATAACCGACACAACTGACTCATAACTGTGGTTCACCCTCCAATAGAGGGGGGCAGTGACACACCCGGTTGCCAACCGTCAACCAAAAAAATAAAAAGAAACAGCAGAAGAAGAAGCAACAGAAGAAGAAGGGTTTTTTCACTGCAGGATTTCTGACCAATGAGAGAACAGTTGGTCCGCGCATGGCATTTGTTTACAACTTGGACCGATACAGACTGTTGCCTTGTGAACACAAACGACCCAAAAGAAAAATGCAACAATTGTATCGATTTAGCCCCTGAATTGGAACAAAGCAAACGAGCCACAGGTCTGAATACACCCTAAAACTCCCACTCTCCAACTCTGCCCCAGTATAACTGTGCTGTTGACTAACTAGCAAGCTAATTCACCTTACACATGCCAATATCCTCGGTTTTTAAGGATGAAGGGGGTGAAAATCATCACAAGACATGTGGACGAACTTCATGAAAGTGGACCACAAACCGGACTGCAACTCTTAAATGAGTCCAGATTTCTCCTCACATCACATGAGCTAATCAGGGAGTGAGTCTGATCTCAGGCTCTGGTAGATCGTGTCTGAGGCGTTGTGTATTGTCCCACTGGAATCTGACATCCACAACCGCTGGCTAAGCAGTGTTGACATTCCCACCGTCCCGCTTTGTGGAACGGACATCCAACTTGAAATTCCAAGTTGGAATCTCGGGCAAGATTGGTCTAGCCCAATGGAACACATTTTCACTGGAACACATTTTCACTGGAACTTAGAGATACCAACTCAGAACCTCCCATCTGCCAAATTCAGTGGAACTAGCATCATAACATTAGAAAGGAGAGAAAAAAATCGACTGAATGTTGCAGAGTATAAAAAATGCAGGCAGCCTGAGGAAGGTCACTTGAGACCAAAACTGACAGACCTTCTCTGAATAAATGTTATAAAAAGCAAAAAAAAAAAAAAAAAAGTGTTGCACCCATGAGCCCCATTTTTTGATTATTTTGGAGGTGAGGAACTGACTTTGGGCAGCACCTCGCAGCTGTGATGTGCCATTAGGCCTGCCGCTCATGTTGCAGGCTAAACTCTACAGAAAAACTGCATTAGTGGTGATGAATATCAAGTTGCTTGCTTGCTGATGACTTGTGCATTCATTTTGCCACAATCTAGTTTACTGCGGTAGCTTAAAAACATCTGTCCAGCCATGCTGACGCTCGATTTGCATTCCCCATTGTAATCTCCCACATTCCATAATCCCACTGGTGCCATGAATTTGTTTACATTCAAAAGAGTCCACCGTCATATGACGTGGCTTGATTCCCATTTTTTTTTACAACAGCCAAATAGCAGTAAAAACTTCAACAGCCCTCCGACTCCTCCGTCCACCGACCGCCTGGGTGAGTGTGTGACCACACCCATCGTACCAGTGGCAGATCTGTAAGAGGACTCCTGCGGTTGGCTGCTCGCCTCGTGTTTATTGGTAGTCATTTGGCCCGAGAGCAGGAGAATTATTGGAAATTACAATAATGGAGGTCATTATTTGGATCTCAGGTTCCTTCAGTTCTCACATTCCCGCACACACGGGACACACACACAGGAAAACAAGCTGGCAGACACACACATACACACAGGTAGGAATGCAGACATATATAAAACATACACATGTACATACATACAGTACATATACACAATAAAAGAAAAGCATGCTGGCTCACACACATACACACATGTACAAATGAAGCACATAAATATACACTATGGCAGGTAAATAAACGATCTGACATTGATTGGGCACCGGTGCGATTTAAAGAGACTCAGTGAGGAAGTGACTTCCTGGCTGAACTCCCCCACTCTTGTGTTTTCAGAGAACTAGGTGACTTTACTGAGAAACATTATTTTTCTTTGAGGGCACACACTGAATTGATCATACACAATGCCTGTGCTCTAGTCAGGCATGACGTAGGTGTGATGTAACAAGACAACCACCATGGAAACTGGAGACTGAAGACTTTTGTTGAGTAACAGGCCGGGGGAAACCAGGATTTCCCTGTCCAAAACATAATTAATCCAAAAGAATAAGGTGTCAGTGTTCATTTTTTCCCCTCAATATACAGTCTAATACAGTCATCAAGTAGGCAGACTGTCCCTTTAAAAATGTGATTCATGAGTTTTCAATGGAAAGCTTTAGTTTTTCCTTGCCTTATCCGTCTTTTATAGGGTTTTCTGTGTCTCTATTAATATTTAAACTTTTGATCTAATATTTATTTTATAATCTCACCCAATTTCATTTTGTGAGTTTTACCCATTTGCAGCCAACTTTCTTCCTTGTTATTCTCACTGCCTTTTGGTTCTCACTTGAAAAATGTACGCAAAAAAAAAAAAATACAACTAAACCTCAAAGGTTTACCATCATATGGTCCAAATGCTGCTCCCTGAAGCCTTTCCATACCACAAACTTCATATTAGAAATTCACATAAATGTCTGTGGGAAACCATGATATACAGTGCAGCACAAGTCTGTGCACGACTGACTGATAAGACAGACAGCAAACAGTTTTGCTGTCATGTGTGTGGCTGTTTCTGCGGTGACTACACACAAACCATTATGTCATTATCATCAGTGCTTTAACACAGAGAGATCACAAAGCCCAAACACTGTTTTGACTCTCTCTGTAGCACATTACTTTACATTTTGGTTTACAGAAGTCAGGCTAAGGTAAGGCAGGGTCATGTTCATTTTAGTGTCACAGGCATATGTGCTACTGCCATGATGCTGTTATTTTAGAATTCAATTCTGTATATTTGATCACATCATACTCATTTATTTTTTAATTCATCAAAACAATCAGTCTCAAAATGTGCAGCAAACAGCAACAGGCATTTTCTGAATGTATTTAAATGTATTTCATAAGTGTAAATACATTTTCTAAATGTATAGAAATGCATCTGATAAATCTAAATAATATTATATAAATGTATATAACTGCATTTCACAAATGTAAATAAAATTAAAAGCTTCTTGCAGGTCAGCAGGCTGTTATCATCTTTTCCTGTCATCAGTCACTCTTAACCACTCAAATGTCAGCTTTAGCCACTTTCAATAACTTACCTTTTGTATGCTGCTTGGTTAAGGCTGGGAAAAGGTAATGGTTAAGGTTAGGAAAGGGCTTGTTGTGATGGTTAAGTTTAGGATTAGATAATGGTTAAGGTTAGGAAACTTAATGTAACTCTCTGGCATTGCAAGCTAACATTAGCCAGCTACAGACAAGCACTGGAGTGAAAGTCCAAGTGCCTGGCCCAAACATCACCTTATACAACCGACTTCCTCGGTCTTTATGCTATGACACGGTGCGGCTGGCTCCAGGGTCTCATTTGACTGGTTAAAACAGATTGATGATAGGTGCAGGTGATAACAGAGCCTGATGCACTATAACCCACACTCTGCAGGAGCGATTATGACTGATAAGGCCCATTCACTGGTGTGAAAACAGTTGAATTGGGTGTTTCTTATCTCACCGCAGCTCGTCTCACTTCACCTCATGTCATCATCAAATCTCCTCAAAATTATTATCTTGCCTCACATCATTGGATCTTATATGACATCTAGCTTTTCTGTTTATTTAAAGGATAGGCTCATTATTTGTGAAAATGATGATGGCTAACATTCATAACCAAACATAGTGCAACCTCATGGCTACCTTAAATGGTGAAAAACTTACCTTTTTGGCCCCAAACACCATTACAAATGTCCTTTTTGATAACAGGAAACTCACGGGCGAAGGTGTCATTGTCCACCCAAAAATGGTTGCAAACAGCACTTTCAAACAAGTCTTATAGGCCCATATCATTTTTCGAGAACTCATCGCATTGTATTCACATGGGTTGCTGCTAAGTTAGTTAAGCTGCATAACTCAGCTGATACATCTACACCCATTCACTTGAACTCAGAATTTCCTTTATGTTAATTTCAACAACATTTCAACACTTGCATTGGAGGGGGAGAGCAATTTTATGACATATTTGACTGTACGGTGAGCCTACCATTGTAAAAAGGGCCATTTATAATGGTGTTTTGAGGCTGAAAACTGTTGGATTGTGTTGACGCTGCTGCAAGCTGGTACATTTTTCATCACTAAGGCTGGTGGTGAGGTTGTGCTATTTAGAAATAATGAGAATGAAGAATGAATGACCAAACCTAACCTTTAAATAAGTAATTTTTTTTGCACTTAATCTCATCATCTAATTTCACCTAACTGCATCACATTTTACCTGAGTTTCCTGTCATCTAATCTCATCGGAATTCATTGAATTCATCTCACTTTACCTCAAACGAGGTCACTCTGCTACATTTATGCTACGTTATTTTGTCTATTCGTCATTATTCCACCCATATTCCCTGGAATTCCTGTTTTAGAAGTTGGTTTAAAGGTCATGAACTGATCTGGAACATTGTCACTGCATTAATGTTTGTCCCATGAGCCTCAGGAGGGCCTGTGCATGTCCATTTCTGTCTTTCTATCCTGCTGTGTCTCCAAGCAGGAAACACAGCAGACCAGTTGCACAGGAGGTAGGTAGGCAGTGAATCACAGACAGGCGGGGGAGAAAAACAGCGATAGACAGATGAAAAAGAAAATAACATTTATGAGTGCTGAACAGGGAAACTGATCTTAAAGCAAACATATTTTGAGACATTTTCAGACAAATTGGCCCTGATTTCTCTCATACCGGTGAAACCAGGACTAAGCCTGGCTGGATACGTTAAGGCAGTAATTTTACACACTACTTGTATTAAACTGTTCTACAGGCAAAAGGCCAACCTGGATATCACATGTTATAATGTGTTTGGAAATATTTCTGGGTCTCTGGTTTCTGCAAAAGGTTTTCCTGAGGAATTATTCAGCTGTTATTATTGGCCTGGGGTCCTTCTCCGTTATGACAGTATCACTGTAGCTATCAAGTTCTGTGTGTGTGTGTGTGTGTGTGTGTCTCATGTTGATCCACTGTGTGTGTGTATTTCAAGCTACATACAATATGTACTGTGCACCGACTTCACAGAGGCCTCTAAGCCTCACTGTATTAGCAGAGTTTAATAGCATTATTTAAGAGGGACAGCTGGTAGTGCGTGCGTACAAAACTACAAAATCATCATAAAACTGAGTGTTGAGAATGATGCCGCGCATATGTAAAGAATTTAAGAGTACCTGGGCAAAAAAAGGACCCTTGTGAGCACTAAACATGTGAGCGTTGTGTAATGGATTAAGATGAATGGGACAGTGAACAGGCAGCGGCACTGAGGAGGCTTTCTGGCTTTGGCTCCATTGTCATAGATTTTATTACAGCTGGAGGGACTGAGGGACTACTGTAAAACTCAAAGGTACACTCATTTATGATTAGAGTCAAGGCTTTATTTTGCCAAGGGTATATTTACTGCATTATGGAGGCAAGTGTGTGGGATGGGCCGCCAGAAGTATTTAGTCTCAGTATTTCAGCAAAGTAAATTGTCTGTTTCCTCTTTTGCTTCGATACAACAATTTCCTATTTTTTTTTTTTTTTTTGGTGCACAGTAGATATTGTGCAGCTGACATTGATTATCGCCATTTACGAATAAACAATTGCTCAAGGTACCATTATGCTTCGACGTGCCTCAAGAAACAGTCAAACCAGTGAAGCAGCGTATTTAAGCTGTACAACAATCTACGCCACTGTAGTGTGCTTTGTTATTTGGCTGCATCTGTGCGCCCACACAGCAACACTCCTCTACACCGTGTTACCTCAAACAATGTGTTGCTTTCCCCTCTTCCCCACTTCCATTTTTTTTAACCCACAAATAAGCTCATGGTGTGTGGCAAGGCAGGTTTTAGTGCTTTTCACCGCTGGATGGATTTGTGGAAGCCCGTGACATTCTCTCTCTCTCTTTCTTTAACCCTTGTGTGCAGAGGATTATGGGCGTAGTATTTGTGGGACTCCAGGTTTCACACACTGTGCCACCCATGTCCCGCTGTAACCCATAAATTGCCAAACAGCATTTGGACTCTGTTCTTCGGGTTAATTGTTGACTTCTTTCCATTTACAGTAGAGGGCCTCTTATGTCATTTTAAAGAGGCGGTATATGATGTTGGTCCAAGCCGCTCCACCCTGCAGTTTAAGGTACTAAAGCTGTCGTACCTCACAAGATGGCCTGAGGGGAGAGGGAGAATTGCTGGGAAAATGTAAAGGTTAGTGCTGGGAGGGTCTCTCCAAATGTCATCCATCACAGTTTGCTGATTACCTCCATTATATTTCTTCTTACACTGAAAACTGTAATGAGTCATGTTATCCCTTGGATTAGCAAAACCCTACAACGTAATCTATTATCAGTTCATGTGGGATAATTTCATTATCAAACTCCAAATGAAGTAAAACACACTGTAATTTGTGTGGTGTCATCGACATCACCTACATCCACAATAAACCACTGTTTCATATTGTACAAACTGATTTTCCTGAGACTGTGAGACAGCCATCTCACAGTCGATGTGCTGTTTTTCCCTGCAACAATCTATTTCAGTGTAGGTATCATGCAGTTTCTGGCAAACTGTCCATAATCAGTTGCTGCGCAACTCCACGCCATGTTTCTTGGCATGTGATTCAAAGGCCATGTGTAGTAGTTCAAAATTAAATGAGGACGTGAGATGGAGATTTGCTGATTACTTCCCATTTGCATGAACGACAATACAGTAAATGTGGGTATCTTGCTATCTATCTATCTTCACTTGTTCACTTGTATTGTGTCATACTCAAACTGACGAGAGCAACAAAGCACAGGGTAGTTTTCTTAATCCCAGTCAAAATAGTCTTTGCTCCATACCACAAAATATAAATCATTAGATACACTTCCTTGGGGCGCACCGGTAAAGAGCGCATAGGCTACCATGTACCAGGGCTTAGTCCCAATCACAGCGACCGGGGTTCGAATCTGACCTCAGGTCCTTTGCTGCATGTCATCCCCCCTCTCTCCCCTGCCTTTCCTGTCTATCTTCACTGTGACTGTCAAACAAAGCAGAATATGCCGAAAAAATAATCTTTAGCTACATTTCCTGGGAGCAAAGCGTATAGAGCCATGTCAAACCAGAGAGTAGATTGGGACTGATTATAAAATCATCACCTCCTTCTCGTTCGTTATCCTTTATTAACCCCCATAGGGAAATTTGCTCTCTGCATTTGATGTAAGTATTTGGTGCAGCACCCAGGGGCTAGTTCCAGTTGTGAGCCAGTGCTTTGGTCAAGAGAATTAACCTAACATGCATTTCTGAGGGCAGGGGAAACCAGAGCACCTGGAGGAAACTGATGCAAACACAGGAAGGTCCTGCTCCGGCTGGGATTCGAACCCACGACCCTCTTGCTGAGAGGCAACAGCGCTAACAGCCCCCTACTTCTCCAAAGCGGCAGCACAGAAACCTACATGTAGTTATTCCAGTCATTAACAAGCAAGCAATGCCAAATGAAAACCTGAATGGCTGCCATAACTATAATGCAAAGTGTCATATTTCTTCGCATGCAGAAATCCCGTCATCATTTCACCGTATAGAATCAGCATCTGGTTTTCATTTGTGTTGTGTAGAGAAGACGTTGATTGTGGTTTTTTTGTCAGCCAAGCTTTTGCCTCCTTTGTTCCTTTATTTCTATAGTATCTGTTCATTCCTGTACGGAGCAGTACGGGAGGGTGCATGTGTGTGTTTATGCGTATGCATTCTGCGCCCAAATCTGCAAGCTCAACTGTGTGAGTCAGTGCATGTGTGTGCCTGGTCAGAGGAAGAGTGACAATGCTGTAAGGCCTATGTTGGCATCCAAAGCAAAGATGAAGGGAGAAAAAAACAGAGGAAACTGTGGGTACTTCATTAATCAGAGGACAAAACATGCTTTCTTTATTATGCTTCTCAGCTTTTCTGTCCCCATCTGCTGGCCCATGATGCACTGGGTTTGCAATACAGACACACACTCAAACACATGTTCAGATATACAAATGCAAACCTGCACAAACACATGCACATAAGGAGAAAACAATACAGGAAAGAAAGAAAGAAAGAAAGAAAGAAAGATCCAACCTAATCTTGGATATTACGTAACAGTGCCATGCCTTCAACTGTGAATTTAGCAGAAGGGGAAGAGGATCACAGTCCAGCCCTCCCAACCCCACCCGTTGAGCCTCTTTGGGAGTCTGGCTGATTTCAACAGTCATTACTATCTGTTACAGTTTAACAGATGTGCTGTGTCTATTACACACACATAGATCACATTCATACGGGTATGCATGAAAACACACACATATACACCCACGTTCATGCACAGGAGCGCTCAGCCTGTGTAGGTAGTATAGGTAGCATTCATTAAGTATAAAACTCTGCTGTGGTTGTCAATAGATACCGTATTGCTGTGTGTGAACATAAAATGAGAAAACAGATGTACAAAGAAAAAAAAAGATGTTAAGGTGAAACACTCCATGACAAAGTGTGGATGGTTACTCCACACAAGCAAATCAACCTTAAGCACTACTGGGGCAGGATTTGTTGTACAAGGGGAGATCAGGTTAGATGACCTCAGTGATCATTACAGAGCACACTGCCTACTGTTGTTCTTCAAACCCAGGGCTCCTCTGATGATTTCAGTCCAATCCAAATGGAAACCTGTACATGGAATTTGACAGATGGTGTTTTTACAAACGTTTTGACCAATATCAGATACCATAGGCTCTATTTGATTATTGCTAAGGTCCACAATGCAACTAAGTTGTTGTTGTTATGAATATATTAGAGTAGTTTCTCAGTGATTTAACTGGTATGAGTAGCCTAATCCTGCCTGTGAGGAGTTTATCTTAAAACATGGCCGGAAAGTCAATCCAATCCCACAAGCTACTGAGATGGGTGACTGTACTGACAGCTTCCGGGAGTGATTCTCTTTAATATTGGAGAGAAATTACAGCGATCCTAATCCCATCCCAGTGGTTACATTAAATTACAGACATCCTCTGTTAGTAATTACAAGTCAAACATTGTTTGAGAAGTGAATCCTGTCCAAACAGGGCTGAAGACAGATATAATACTTAACCCATTCAGATCCCCCGTCCATTCCAATGGACATGACTTTTCTGGGATGCCTAGATCTTGGATTGCTGTCATCTGACTCCACCCAAATGCACAAACTTAATTTAATTCTGTGTCTATAATTATGATTTGAGGGCACAGGTTCTGATTCCAAGAGCATGGTTTATAAACAATGCTCACAGGTTTCTAAGCCAAGAGTACAGATTTACACATGGGGCTTTTTCTTTCCAGCTCACCCCAGGGGGGCTCCTTATGGATGAATAAAACAATATGCTAATATGCCGTGACTTGCAGTTCTTTAGCTCCACCCACTGAGGTTTAACTAGACCAATGAGATTATGTCTGCCTTCAGAGCCTCTGAGAAATATTTGGATGTTTAACAACTCCAATCTACATCCATTATGCCATAATCTGCATGCAACAGAATAGCATATTCTCTTGCATTACACACTGTGAGAGATCCTAGGAATGCAGTCCATTAGTTACATCCTGTTAGTTTGTCTTTGTTTGCTCGTACTGTCCCCACAAGAGCAGCTTTGGTGTTTCACTAGTCAAGGTTTCATCAATCATTCATCAGCTCTATATTTTGTAACTGACACCATAAAGGCAACATCAGCGACAGAGGGGAAGAACAGAGATGGGAGAGTGAGACAAAAAACTCAGCTGACGAAAGAGAAATGATTGTGGGGTAACAAAAAAAAGTTACAATTAGTCTCTCTCTTTCTCTCTCTCTCTCTTTCTGTCTCTCTGTCTGTCTCTCTCTCACTCACACTCACTCTCACATGTATACAAATACACAGAGTCAAGTTTTTAAAAGAGTTTTTTCTCTCTCACACAGGCACCATATCATTTGTGGTGGAATCTCAAAATTGGTCTTCTGAACAACTTTGACTCCCCCAGAGAGTAAACACACTTATATTGTGGCTGGAGAGGAAAGGAGGGAGGGAGGAAGTATGCGGGAGGCTAAAGAAACAAAAGAAAGAGACAAGGGAAAAAAACAACAAAACATCCTCACAGTGAATGGTCATAAAGAAAAGCTCTTTCATAGGACTGGCTACCGTTCCTCTGCGCTCCTCTAGCATTGCTCACCCTTCTTTTGTTTCCAGTGTACTTTATTGAATTTTGCTTCGGTGGAAATGCTTTAGGCAGTGGTGGCATCTGCAGAATGTGTTGCAAGCAGCGGCTTTCGTGAATCCATTCCAGCTCAGGACAAAGAGAGGTCAATAAATATCACAGAGAACAAGAATAAAAGACTGAAATAAGAAAAAGGACATATAGCCTATAACATTTCAAAGTTGTATTTTAAACTAAATTCATGCACACACAGATATGATGTGATGAAGACTGCTTTGTTTGCTGTTACCATCTTTCGAGCTAGCTATAGATATCCAATTGGAGATTAAATTTTCAAACTGATTCCTCTGAAATGCTTGGAATTCAGCTTAAATGGGCAAGAGAGTACACACAACAGTGTTGGCTTCATTTGAGTGATGCTTTTGGTTGTGTGGCAAGAATTTGTGTCAGCATCATCTGATCGAGGAACAATTTGTTGATCTCTCTTCAACAAATGACCTCCACGTATTCATTTACTGTAAAATAAAACATATTTACCAGCTGTCCAACCATGCATTTATGATTGTTTCCTTGTCCTTGTGCCATCTGTTTCTCTGTGATGGACAAACTCTGGGATGTCCCGCTGGGCATTTTTGATTGATTTAAAATAGCATACGGTCTCGTGACATTTTCCAGAACATCTTACTGTACGTTTCTGATTGCCTCCGCTGTCTGAGGCATGCTGTTGGAGGCACCCTGCAGGGCATGTCTAAGGGTGTCTGGGACCGAGCGGTTGACCACAGCAGAGACCTGCCAAGTCATTGTAATGTTAAAACAACCACTGCATTCCTCGCACTGAAGCACGAGCGCTGAGCCAGGCTTGGAAAGTTACCGACTTGGGGCCCATGGTTTCCCAAAAGCTTCTTGGAGCTGGGATAATCGTTGTTCGGCTGTAAAATTGATAGATAATCTCTAAATGAAAGGGATTCTAGGAACACAGGGGCTCACAAGGATGCCATCATGGTATGCGAGGCTCACAGAGAGATATGTCGTACACTTCTGACACTACCATGTAATTTTGTACTGTACTGATCCGTTTAATTTGAGCTCTCCACACCCTCTAGGAATGGGCAAGCCAACCCAAATAGCTTGAATTTTTTTATGCACCACGCCGCCGTGCCAAGGATGAATAGCCATAAACCAACAAGTCTTAGAATAATCATTGCCTTAGAGCTGTCCTCTGACTCTCATCTAAAGCAGGACTCCACAAAATAGCCTTTGTTCTTCTTTGCAGAGATTATTTATCAGGGTCAGAAAAGAACAGGAGCCTGGGGTAAAATTTCCCTTGAACGTACATTAAATATCTTTGAAATCAAAATTGAGAGGTGAAAGATGCCCCCAATAATTATTAATATGTTTTGTATGTTTCCACATTCACAGATGGAACTGTCATGTATTCACAGTTGAATGTGATCCATCATGGGTGATGCAAGCAATGACTCTTCCTCTGCTTGTGATAACACAGAACGTCCTTTGATCTGAAAACAACCAAGCATGTAGCCTGAAGCAGCAGAAATTTCTCTGACACGTCTTTGTAGTTCAGCGCGTGTACAGTATGGATGTGTATTTTCCAGCATGCAATACAAGTGTATCATTTAATAGCTGAATGAAACCTCCCCTCGAAACGGATCAAATATGCCCTCAAAAATCTGATTAACCTCTTCCCCTCCACTGCTCCTATAGGTGGGTTTGTCAATGCCGTGCAGCCCAGCTTTGTTCAAACCCACACAACTTTATTTTAAATTCTAGATCCAAAGTTTGCAAAGATGCCAAATATATCCTGCTGAATTACAGGAAAATGTGTCTAAAATGATGCTTAAGACATGTAGATTTTTTCTACTTGATGTACAGCTGCAGCCATAAAACAACATTTTGAGTTTGAATATTTCACTCAGTATATGTGTGATGTGACTTTAATTAAGTGTTGAAACCAGCAGATACAGAATGGGGGGGAAAAAATGTTTTTTCTAACTTTGAAAATCTGGAGGGTTCATGGGGCAAAAAAACACTCTATGGAAACAAAAATTTCTTACCTTGGTATTTATTTGACAAGTTTTCCTGCCAAGGAGAGATACAGAGTCATAACATTATGCTAAAAGCTGGAAAATTAGATGGCCAGTGGTTAATTCAAGGATAGGAGAGTCACCGGTTGAGATCGTAAATCAACTGGGAATTTTCCCAACTTTTTTAGAAAGGATAAGTGCATGACAAATGCTGGAGTTGCCCTTCAACAAGCAGAGTAATGGTTTCTGGCACAGCTTGACCGACTATTAAGGTGCATGGACAAGGGAGAAAGTCCAAAGAGGTCAAAGCTCCTGCAACACAGCAGTGTATAGAACAACTTCATTGTTAGACCAACACGATTCGGCTTGTGGCCTTCATCAGGGTCATCCGCTGTCCTCAAGCAAAGTTCCTCACCTCCAGTTTCTCCAGCTGAGCTGCTAAGAGACCAACAACTCAGAAAAAAAAAAGTGCGTAAATGTGGGAAAGAGAACACTGGCTTATGGCAAAAACCTTTTCCTTGGATGAATAAATGTTGTGTGCGTGTGTGTTCTGCATCATAAGAGTTTCTCATTAACCTGGGATTTGAACCTGTGACCTCCCCGGTCACATTTCCAGCTCTCTGTGCCAGCCTTCTCAGCTTGGTGCTCAGTTGACCAACAAACTCAACCCGTTTCTTCATTACTGCTGTTGGCATTGGCTCTCTACCATGAAGGATTTGGAAACTAAATATCTCAATCTGGAGCTGTTTCACGTATAGCAGCAGTTATAAGCCACTGGTGGAGATTTTACTGTATTTTTTTCTGCGCTGTTATGAATTGCACGTACTGTAGCAGGCGATTTATTTTCCTATAGTAAAAAGGTCTTTGTCAGGTCAGTCGGAATGTGTTGCAGTGCGATACTCAAATGAGCTGGTGGTGCTCAAAAAAAGATTAGTTGGTTTTTCTGTGCGTTTAATTGCACACAGACAGACGCACTGTATAAACAGTCACACACACACTATATTTGCATATATCATGACTTGTAAACACATGATTTGAATGAATTACACTGGAGTTTAGATAGCGGCGATCTTAGATAGACCTGTAATTGGACTTAATTTCCTGCATGTTGTCCAAATCAGATACTGCAGGTTTGACATTACACACATGCTGGGGAATCTGGCAAACACACAGTGGTACTTTGTATCCAGTGTAAGCCTGGTACAAATTCCAATTTGGATATCAGCTGGGGACTCCAAACAGGGCATCTTTCATGTACAAGAAAGAAGACAGGATGGCTGTATCTCTTTCTCTGGACACATAAATAGACACACACTGATCCTACCGTCGTCCCTTTCTCTCTCCCCTCCACTTTCACTTGATCTCTCTCTCCCCCACGCGCCATTATCTTCCCATCTATCACATGTTAGCCGAGCCCCTCGGACACGCCACACACTCACACACTCGGCCCATTCACCAGATCAAATTGAATCTCTTTTATGTAATTGCTGCAGCGCTGTGTACTGCCAAGTGTTTGTTTGAATTGGAGGGGCCTTCGGTGCGTTCACTGTAACTGATAGGCAATCTCATCATGTCTCCCACTCCCTGCTGCCTGCCTGCCTTTCCTCCATAAAGGTCCAGTCCTCGATCCAGAGAGGAGACGGAAAAAAAGCACACCATCAGTGATGGGATGCGGACTGTTATAAACAGACACAAGGTAAGACACAAATAAATAAATATTACTCCTGCACCACACTTTGAACTGCAAATGTTACTCCATCCACTATAACTAGTAGACCTTCTACAAATACTACCTATTCTACTACATCTACCACATCTTCTACTACAAGCACCACACCCTCTGCTGCATTTCACACAGTAGTTGCTGTGGAGAGTGTCCTGGATGCACTAAAGGGTGCAACCACTACACTTTCTACTGCAAACAAATACACCTTCTACTGCAATTAACACACTTTGTACTATCACTACTACACCTTCTACTGCAAATAACACACTTTATACTAAAACTACTACACCTTCTACTGCAACTTCTACAACTCTTACTCCAATTAACACACTTTGTACTACATCTACTACACCTTCTACTGCAAATAACACACTTTGTACTGCAACTTCTACAACTCTTACTCCAATTAACACAATTTGTACTCCAACTACTACACTTTCTACTGCAATTAACAAACTTTGTACTGCAACTACTACACTTTCTACTGCAATTAACACACTTTGTACTGCAACTGCTACACTTTCTACTGCAATTAACATACTTTGTAATGTAACAACTACACCTTATACTGCAATTAACACACTTTCTACTGAAACTATTACACCTTCTACTGCAGTTAACACACTTTGTACTGCAACTACTACTACTATTGTACTTGGAGCCAATGGCTTTCCACTTGCAGCTATATTTATTATTATTTGTGGTAGGCCTTGTATTTAGTAATATAAAATAAATAGCAATAAAGGTAAATGTTTTCGGGTATGTGAGAAGCTCATTTTCCACCCTTAGAGACAGAATTGAGAAATAAACACCGAATTGGAGCTTTAAGAGCGGCTTTAGTGTTGTTAGCTCTGGGTGAAGTGGCTGTTTGTTTCCTCGTAGGGTTTGGCTTTTGGGGAAATCAGCCTGATTAAAGGGAGTAGGAAGGAGCAGCTATAGTGCCTCTCCTCCCTGCCTGCCCTCAAGCAGAGCTTTTAGAGCTTTGTCCAGACCATCAATCTGGCCCCCGTAAGCCGCTTTTTCCAGCGGACAGAGCCTCATTTAAATTTACTAGAAGCCCATTTTTAAAGAAAAGAGTGTAGACTAAAGGTCCCCAAACCTTTCTACAGCCTGCAGCCTGAATGAAAAATAGCCCAGTTTCTTGTCCTGGGACCCAGTACATGAAAACATAGAAGCACTCTTTCCACTGGTGGCACTCAGCAGAAGCAGGCCTGCAGCCCATTTTGCATTCTAGGTAACAGCTACAGGATTGCTTAGCAGTCAAAGAGACTGTTCTTCATCCAGACAACCTGGATTCAAGCCACAAAGTCAGTAAACATCCAGCCGGCAGAAATGTCCTTGAGCAAGACACTGAACCCCCACTAGCCCCGGACCCTGACCTCTGACCTCTGAGAAAAGCGGATTTCCCGACCTGTTAGTGCTGTCACAGAAATTGAAATTTCAACACTGCTCTATTACTGTTGCAAAAGATGGAACTCAATACTGAATTTTATCAACCCTCAATAATTTCACCAAATGGTATATTGTGAAAGCTGAAATTCCATTTCACTGACATGTTTACACCAGAGGATGTAAACATGTCAGAACACATTTTCCATTGCTTCAGTATATCGAATACAGTAATTGCCCCTTTTTCTTCTTGCATGCTGTCAGTCAACCGCTGACTAGATTGCCTGTTTACTCCTCGTTTGGAGTCGCCCAGTATGGATACACAAACATAACCAGGGTACCGCATTCAGTATTCATTTTGCAGTATTTGCCGATGTTTTACTATCGAGCATTATAACTAACATTACCCAACCAAAATAGCAGCTATATGGCTGGGGAAAGTAACCTAAATGGCAAGCTGTAAATATCCCAATGAAAACGGATCCTGTCATGACACACCTGACTTTTTTTTCTTTTTTTTTAACACCAAAAGACATTGTTCCTATTTACAGACACAAAGAAAAGCCACAAGGACATTAAGACATTGCATTGCTCTGTGATATCGGGTCCAGTGGAGGAGGGTAGACATAAGAAATACCATTATAGTTATAATATTAAACAAACAAAATGGAGTGGGCACCAGAAAAAAAAGAGAGGGTCATGATACACCCGACATAATATACTTGACCTTTATTCATGTGGCGTGCAGATGATATGGCCCACATGTGTTTGCAGTGGTGGATGGATATCTTCAGACTCATCATGATCTGACTCACCAGGTTTGTATTTGTCCTGTTCCACCTGTTCCTTCATGAGCCTTTAAGTCCACTGGTACTCTGCTCGTTTTGTAGTGGTAAGGGCAAAGAAAACCATTAAAAAAAGATCAGCCTATTGGCCCATAGCAACAAACACATAACTGTAAGCACAGGGGACAGCTGAGGGAACCAACAGTTGCTACATGGCTTTATCGTTCTTGCAGAGCGTTCATACAACCTGCATGTCCACAGTATGTGCCCTTTCTACAGTAAAGTCAAAAGTGGTGTTTTAGCAGATACTAATGCAGCAAACCCATTGTTTCAACAGCATCAGATCACAACTCAAAGTTTTTTTCTTTTTAGCTCCCTCTCCAAAAACAGCTTGTTTTTGTAAATGGCCTCTCTGTTTCCTCAAACCTCTCTCATAGAGTACTCTGCTGTGACATGAAGAGAAACTAATGGCAATTCAACTCCAGTTTCCCAAAGCTGTAAAATTTGTCAGCACATGAATACACTAAGACAGAAAAGTTTCAAAGTGTCTGGTGTTCTGCATAAAATACATCCAGAACATGTAGAGGGATCTCGCATCTTTGGTTTATGGGCCTTTTAACTGGAGAGGGCACTCTAATACTTAGGCCCAGGATGCTGCCGATTACAAAATAGCCCCATGCCAGGTATATCTGCTTTCTCTGTTATAGAGGAATGTCCAGACATGGAGACCCAGCAAGAGAGAGAGAGAGAGAAAGAGACTTCTATAAGTGTAGAGAGAGCCTGAGTTTTGTCTTGAAGACAGAGCTTTAAACACTACCACATGCTAGGAAGCCAACGGAGGGGGAGCCACACGGTGTGTTTATGTGTGTGTATGCTTATTGCATGTGTGTGTGTGTGAGAGAGAGAGAGAGAAAGAGTAGACTGTAGTTTCATTATCCAGTGTTGATGGTTCAGACCAATTACAAGACTGATTAGGCTGCGCTTGGCAACATACCATGAGGCTCTGCCTGCTTTAAGTCAATAAGAAACACAGCCAAAGAGTTATATTAGAACTCACTCTCTCTCTCTGCTCTCTCTTTCTCTCTTTCACACACACACACACACACACACACAGATATGATGCCTATTACAATGCACAATAGCTCTGTGGTAGAATTATGTAAGGCTATGCATGGGAAGTCAGAAAATGTGTTTTCCAGAAACTGTCATCATCATCCAACGTTTCCTGGTTAGCGTTACAGTTTCTCCTGCGGTCTGACTATTCTCTGGCCTGGTGTGTTTCAATGTGCGGCCATGTGTGTGTGTGTGCGTGTGTATATGCAAGTACATGTGTATGCGTGTGCAGTGTTCTCCGCTTAATTTTCCCCTCTTTTTATATGAATGTCAGAGCAGCGTTGGACATTTCCAAGAGCAACCATTCATTCAGTAAACCAAACCCACATCACGCTCCAGAACCACAACGAGATGGGAAAATCACATCCAGCAGATTTACTGGGGATGATTTTGTTCAATACAGTCAATAGAGACTCCTTTATGTGAATGAAGTATAAGCACTGGTGTGTTTGGGTGAAGGGGAGCGTGTGTGAGAGTGACAGGACGGGCGCTTTCAAGTGTTTAACACCTATCACTCCCCATATTAAAAATGGCAGAGAAAAAAGTGGAGTGCATATAATGATCTGGGTTTGTGCTAAAGGCTAATTTCAAACACACATACATGAGCAAAAACATCGAAGAATGAGAATTCCTGTTGCTGACAGTTGTGATCTTGATCAGAGAGGCATGAACTGCATTATTTATTTATTTAGTTTATTCAAGCACAGGTAAAAAGCACTCTCAGAAGGTTAGGGTCAGTGCCATGTTCTGTTCAACTCTGCCGGTGTCATCAGTGCATTCATCATCACAAGTGCACACTGCTTCACTGAGCTTTATTCAAACCCACAGAACTTAATTTTAAATTCTTGTTTGGAGATGCCAGTGTTTCAGATACACAGCAGATACATGACATATACGTGACACTGTTGTGCAATATGGAAAAAAGACTTTAAACCTACCACCGTGGAATTTTAAGAGAAAATTGGAGTTCGAGGGCATAATAAAACATCCTAAGTTTTAAATTAAAAGTCTTCAAGAGCTGACAGAAGATTGTCTTCAAATGTTTTATCCTTTTACATGAACAAAACAGATGCATACTCGCTTTTTGTAGTGTGCCCAAAAGCATGGTTTGAATCAGTTTAGGCACTGGCCATTGCCACAAACATGCTACATTCAGCCACACACATAATGTACTACTATGCCTCATGAATTCAGTGGTTGGTGAACCTCTTGAAGGTGATGGAGCTTGAAAAGAGGATTAGTTAAACGAGCACAACAAATTGTGCAGTAATCCAAAATCTCTGCCTAAAGGTCAGTTTATAGTCAGGCGATTTGTGGTGGCTGCCACTGGCCATGATCGCATTTTATGGTCGCTCACAACGACATTTGGTTTATACCTGAAGCAATGCTGCCGTCATCGTTGCTATGGTGGTTGGGACTTCAGCTGACTTGAACTATGACCCCATCGCTCCCTCAGTTGTCATGGCAGCAGCAGAGCATTCTTTCCAACATCAAAATAATTTTCATCTCATATAACAGCTGAATAAGCGCTGATGTAAGATCAGAAATTTTCACTTAAATAAATAAAATGACCTTGGAAACCCTGCCTTAACAAGTCGTCCAACCCATACATTCACATAGGTCATTCATTCCTACCAGCTGATACAACCCACAGAAGGTTAGAGGACCTCAGTTGTCATGGTTAACTTTAAAACCTAACTATAGGTGCTAATAAGCTGCTTGTACAAATGACCTATCGGGTCATTCTTTGCTGGAGGACAGTCTCTCCTGCCTATATGACACTCCATGGGGAGATTACAAGCAGAGCAAACAACTGGAGCTCGGTGTTACGCTCCATAAT
The DNA here is from genome assembly GCA_900302555.1 of Myripristis jacobus. NCBI lineage: Eukaryota > Metazoa > Chordata > Actinopteri > Holocentriformes > Holocentridae > Myripristis > Myripristis jacobus. The sequence goes on from OMLB01014725.1 coordinate 35,590, forward strand.
CACTCGTATGTTTAGCGTCCAAAATCAAAGAGCAGCGATGATGGAATGTTGGCGACATCACAAATCACCAATCACCAGACTATAAACTGACTTTAACCCTGGTCCAAGATACATGCTTTTGGTCAATGCAATCCAGTTATGGGAAAACGTGTTTGTGTGGCTCGAGTGAAATTTGTAATCGACTGTCCAAATCTTTCTCTGACATCTGTGAGTGAGGCCGTGTGTCTCTGAATCTTTGCTTTGCCGTTGATTGTATCAGGTAAAAGAGCCCAAGGTCCTGATGGCTCAGAGAAGGCTATTTGCTCTGGCAATGAGAGGCAGAGATTTCTCTCTCACACGCACACCGACACACACACCGACACACACACACACACACACACACACACACACATGACTGCTGTCTCTCTCTGTCTCTCTGCCTCTGTCTTCGTATAATACGTCCACATTGAAGTGTTTCCAGGGTGTGAGTCACCATGGGCTGAAAATTAAAAGCGGTTCAGTGACATTCTCTTGCGTCATCTTTGTGTACTTACTTTTGGACTCAAACACAAAGATTTCCAAACATTAACAGTAGACATGGTCGGCATACATAACTCAAGGTTACATTTTCACATTCGCAGCACAACTGAACATGCGCACACACACACATGCATTCGCAAACACATACACACACACACACACACACACACCATTTATTTCTCACAGTCGGTAGGTTTCAGGCCCTCAGAGGTTTCAGCTGCAAAGCCAGGACTCAGTGAAGCCTTGTACCCTTGGGCCCATATTTCTACCATATCTCTGTTTCTTGGTGGTCCCTACACATGTATCCACGTGTGTGTGTGTGTGTGTGTGTGTGTGTGTGTGTGTGTGTCCACCAGTTGGTGCAGCTTGCTTGGCAGTAAAGGAAGACAGACACACTTTGGTGTTGTACAGATGCTGATACACCAGTCAGACCAGTGGATCCCTGAAGACAAGCTGAGGTTTCCTTTATGTTCAAGCCAGGGAAACGGGTCCAAAAGAAGCACTGCTACCGCTTTGTACTGGTTCCCTGCTGTATACACTTAGGTAGGTAGGAAGGAAACAAGCACACCATCAAAAAACAACAAATATGTTTATTCTGCAGGTATAATGCAGCCTTGGATGTCAAAGACTTAGGGAACATAGAAGATTGCCTAGGTAGTTTCCATTCTGTGCTTGTGACCCTCTTCCTCTCACTCACTGCTTAGTATATGGAATATTAGCCTGAAAGCTGCAAAATACACACTTTGCACAAGTCATGAGAGTTGTTGGAGTGATTTACAGAGAGGATGGGCGATCACTCAGTGAAGCAGAACGCTGATCAAGGGCTGCTCCTCTTCATGATCTCACCCAGGGCACCAAATACACCAGGACCACCACTGCTGGATGGGGACATGGGAAGCAGTTGTTTCATTTACTGGGTCAGTGGTAGATTAAGACACAGCCCGTCTGTAACGGAAAACTGATGGAAGTGATTTTAGGGAGAGTTTTAGAATGGGAAAGAGCTGTTGCAACAATATGTTACAGCATCAGAGTGTAGCGCATGTGCTGAGGAGGTGCCAGTAGTTTGGTAATTCTGACTTTCCACACAAGGTTAAAAATACAAACTGATGCACAGCTGTTGCTCCAAATTGTTTTGTGAAGCCTCAGTGACAATATGGTCGCAGAGGGCTGGTTGTAGACGTGTTTTCCTCCTCCGCTCTGCTTTACAACCTCTCCTCTTCCCTGGCCTGCTTTCCTTTGCTCACAGCGGGGCACTGGGTCTGTGGGAGGAATCAAAGCCTCTGGTCGCTTCGTTATGTAAGAGCACTGCTGCTCATTACCAACACTTCAGAACTGTCCTCAAGATATCTGTATCAGGTGCCAACTGGTGGATTGATTACTGCAATATTGGCTGTTCGAAAAACAGATTTTCTTTTTTTTTTTCTTAAAGGATAGGCTCAGTATCACAAAAAATGTTGGTATCATATACAACTGTACACAGCACAACCTCACTGCTAGCTTTAATGACAAGAAACCACTCTGCAGGAGATTTTTAAATGCCTTGCTAATCAATCAGGGACTTGTTTTTGACCTAAAAAAAAACATTACACATGTTCTTTTTGAAAGCAGGAAACTCACAGCAATAGGTCTTGAAATTATCCACCCAAGAAATGATTACAAATTGTGCTTTCTAATAGGTTTTACTTAGTATTTTTCAGAATATGTTGCCTTGAGCCTCAGGATTTATATTTTGTAAAATTCCACTCTGCGACAACATGCCAATTATGCTGTTGACATCCATTTTTCCTGAGTTGATATTGTGAACGTTGTCAAAATTTACAATTTTCAAGGTCCGAGCTGAAGTGAATGCAGTGTTAGTCAATAAAGAGCCGAACAGTGTGGATGTATAGAAGAAAATGTATTGCCATAAATGCCTAATAAAAGTGGTAGCAAGAACCATTTGCAATCATTTTTTGGACATATTTGACTGTGTTGTGAGATTCCTGTTGTTGAAAAGTACATTTAAAATGGTTTTGGATGTTGAGAACACTTGGCCTGTTGGTGTGTTGAAGGATAGCAAAACACTGCAGCAGGGAGAGACGCACTAAAGCTGGCAGTGATTGTGTTATGTTCAGGTATAAATGATGGGTATCAAGATTTTAATCAGGCCTTTGTTGAAAATTACCAAACATACTGCATAAGTCCATCATTTCTTAGTAGTAGTAGCAGTAGTAGCGGTAATGGTAGCAATAATAGTAGTATAGGAAGATATAGGAAGGCTAGTGGACTGACATGTGAGTAACCTGAGCAGTTGTGTGCACACGGCAGGGTTGCCAGCTGGTTGAGCCACTGAGATTTACAATGACAGTGGATAGAAATAACCATGCACAGATACATGCACACACATACACATACACACATTCATACTCTGATATCCCTGTAATATCAAGGTTCCGTCAGACAAGAGGACACTTATGTTTGGATTTGAAGTGATGAGTGCTACATAATCAATCAACTAAGCATTGGAGCAATGGCTCAATGGACATTTTGTTTGGCTGTTGTCATTGTTAAACATGACGGCCAACCATAACCTGTAATCCAAACCTGTCCGTTTGCCCATATTAACCTTAAGAATGGGAAATCAATAATGCACCTGAGCTGACTCAACAGTAAATCACTCGCCCGGACTCTCTGTCCCATTTCACAATAACATTGACTATACAGTTGATGTACCAGGCTCTGCACTTTATGATAAATGCACTGAGGGCTATCGCAACTGAGACAAATTTGCAATCGGCCATGCAATGGTAGGTGCAAAGCTTGGGTGGCGGGGTGCAATGGAAAAATAAGAATGGAGGAAAAATTAATGGCTCAGTAGAGGAAAGGGGCAGAAAGAGTGCAAAGGTGAAGTAGTAAAAATGAGGGAGTACATGCCTGTGTGTGTGTGTGTGTGTGTGTGTGTGTGTGTGGACAGAGGAATGCTAATAAATGACCCTAAGTTGAGTGCTTTCCTGTTAGTAGCACACAACAAACTGAGTGACCCTGACTCGTTAAGCCTGTCTACAAATGGCTGCTGGTGCACCTAGAGCCTCAGATTAAGAGACCGTGCCCTCACACATGAACCCCAAATGCCGAGCGCAGGACTACTTGACCCCGACGCCTGAATCTAACAGCTTAAGCCTGCGGAGCCACTCCATCTGAACCTAAAGGGGCTCACAGTCCCTCATAGAAAAAGAATGGCCTTGCAAAAAACACTCAAGAGCCTCAGATGTATTAAAAATTGCCTTCAGTGGTCAAAATCTGGTCAAATACAGCTCAACACTGCAAAATGCAGACCTGAATTTTTAAATTTTTTGATGTTCATGTGATTACATTATATTCATTATATAATTTTATATAATATATTATGTAATAAAAACAGCCAAAGAAAAGAGTGCCACCTACAGAAACTCTATAAAAAACATTTTTTTTAAAAGATGACATCACAGTCCTGCCCACTGTGTTTGATTGACAGGTGAATACCGGGAAGTGCAGTGCAGAAGCACCACATTAATGAGGGCTTGGCACCAAAGATGGAGACAAAGTAAAACACAATAAAAGATGATCTCATGGATTACCAGCCTGAGGGAGGTGAAGATTTGTGTGAAAGGGGTGAGATAATTCCACTTGTTTCCAGTGCACATATTTGAATCAACATGTCAGAGAGCAGATTACTCATCTTGTAGCCAGAAAATGACACGTGGTTCAAGAGAAGCAGGTGAAATAAGTTGCTGGGTGCTTTTGGAAGTGTATCCACTAATCACTTACATTTACAGAAAGAAATTGGATTAGAAAACGAGAAATCACCTAACCTAACCCTGACGTGCATGTGTCCCATTGTCTCCTTACACACCATATACACTTCCAGCTATGTAGTTATTAACGCAAATCCCCCTCTATTATTATCAACCATGCACTAGTTTCTCAAATTGCTGTTACCACTGGGCTCCTTGTCATCACTTTGCAGAAACTTCCAAAACACTTCACTGCACATTGGATTATAAAAGAACAAGAACTCCAGCCATCCATCATAAACTTCGGTGGGATTATGTAATACAGTACGTCCTTCTGACAGAGTGGATGCTAGACAGCAGCCAACAGATGGCCCATGTGAACTCATTCAGTGAAAGCCGACACACATGTGTGTGCACATACGTGCTGTATGCACCCACAGGCATGCCCGCAACGACCAGATATGTCTGCTCCATCCTGCGAGTGATGACAGCTGCTTCAGAGGGGAGCGTTGGAGGCATTATGACTGATAACCTTGCTGAACATCACAGACTGCATTTTAAAATCAAATTTGGGACTTTATGGCCCTGGTTTTCAACCAACTGTTTGTCCCAGTCACCTGTAATCACAGCTGAGAGCTAAATCACTCATGCACAATAATGCAGCATTTGGCCCATTTCTTAAAAAAACAACAAACAGCAGCAAGCTACTGAATGAATCACGAGTGTATGCATGGATGGCATTATAGACACAGAATAACATGATAAATTTCACTCTGGTCATTCTGTTTCATCATAACACATGAGTCACGACATCGCTCACAAAGTGTCTCTTGAATAGCATGAATTGGAAACCAGCAGACAGGTGACTCACTGCTGTACTGATGCATTTAAGTTCATGACAGCATGAGAATGATTTACAGCATGAGGTGCATTAAATCTGCCATGGGGTTAAAGTAATCTGATTACCAATTTATTTTTTTTGCTTTACCCAGGCTGAGTGACAATATAGACACTATAATTTTACAGTTTCTGATGTGTTGCACCGATTCTGACATGGGAATAAAAACACAAACTGAAACTAATCAGATTAGGCTTCTGAGTTTGGGGATTCCACTGCATTTCATTATTGTTCACAGTTGTAGAATTTGAAACCTCAGCAAATTATCTTGATTTCCTTCACAAACATGGGAAAAAAGACAACAAGCAAATTAGCAAAGAATGCCCTCCAAATTGCAAACGCCAACCAAAAAAAAAAAAAAAATCCATTAAAAATTGCCGCAAATTAGCCAAAAAAAAATGACTAGAAGTTTACCCTAAAATTGGCAAAAAAAAAAATAATAATAATAATAATTGTGGAAATGAGAAAAAAGTAGAGAAATAAAAGAAAACCATCTTTATAATTGTTATTATCATTACATATTTAAAATGAAATTACCATTAAAATGACTAGAAAATAACAAAAACTTGTAAATAACTACAAAAAAAACCCAACAAATTCTAAAGTGAATTTTGCCCAGAGGATTAAATTAAAAAAAAAAAAAAAAAAAGTTCAGAATAAAAACCGAGGCATGGATTCCTAATTTTCAAAGGGTTAAAGAGTAACTAAATGCCAAGCCTACCGTCCGACCTTTTATCAACCACTGGTTTCCATTCATTCCACTATGATATGAAAATGACAGACTTTCAAACTTTCTTCACACCAGTATTCCATCACCAGAATAAAGTCCTCCACATTAGTTTTCCTAAAAGCAGCAGCACTGTTGTGTTTGGATGATTTGAAACTGGGCGGAGTGATATGGTCTCTCCGCCGGAAAATAGTCCCTGGGGAAATGTTTGCTTTCCACAGCTAATTATCAGTTCTGTGGTTTATGAATGCTGATGACTTTGTTTGCCACAGAGGCAGAACATTATAAGGTGGCTGTTTTAATCAAAAATTCATATTTGGAAATCTAGTGATTTTGATTATATGTTGTGAAATCTTCAGTACGCCCACATGATTTGTTAAATGGTTATGGAAATTTAAAATGTGGATAAGTTGTGGTTAAATGGGCCAAACGTTCAAAATAATTGGTTCTGTCCTTTAAATTATGGGTCAATGCATGTATTTTGGCTGAACTGCTATATCAAAGTCTTGATATGTTTTTCATTTTGCTCATTCCCATGGCTGGACAAAATTTCTCTCATAGTAGCTGTAGTGACACAATACTAACATGTTGCAAGAGTGGGTGTAATAGTATGGTGACAGAGGGGACAGGTTGCTGGTGTGTGTGTGTGTGTGTGTGTGTGTAAGTAACACAAGGCCAACAGCTGCTGGTGTGACCAGCAACAGGTGCTCTAAGGTACACAGATAGAAAGACAGACAGACAGGCAGGCCCGTAGAGAGACAGACACAGAAGGGTGAGATGGATATATCGCAATGCTCATACACTGAGGCAATATTATGGGCCAGACAGTGCCATTCACCTAGGAAAGCACTAAGGTGCGTCCCTGACCACAGCTAGTCAGTATCAGATGTGTGACCAGAGACATCATTCTATTGCTGTGTGAGAGGATTTTACGCAACAGTCTGTAAAACCTGCAGTGAAGCCTGCTGCACCCTGCTAACCCACCTGCAGGATTTCATGAGGTTGGGTTTAAACGGAGAGTTTTTAGTGTCCAGTAAAGGTCTAAATGCTGCTCCACCCAACCAAGATTAAAAATCTGTGGAAATGCTGGAGATTTTTGTCATTAAATGGCTCAAATTTAAAGGGAAATAGCACCCATTTTAAAAATTCCCAAATGTTACTCCCATGCCACAGGCCTGGTCAGACCATCCAATACTGAGCAGGCCTTCCTAAAGCTGGACAATGACTGCTAACATATGAAGTTGTGCGATGACATCACAAATTCAAACATTTTGATTATCGGGGCACAAATATACTGTGATTGGCAGGTGAAAACCATAAAAACTCCAATTCATATTTTTATTTTGTTTGATTACCTTGCTCCTCTTTGGGTTTACACAGTTATAAAACCTTTGGATTTATGAAACCTTTTCAAAACTAATCAGTTAAACAGAAAAATGCACAGACCTTTTGGAGATATGGCGTTTTCACCAAATGACAGTGATGTGAATTCTAAAACAGATGATATTCCCGTTTAATAAAAAGGCAGCCCTCAAAAGTCTCATATCAGTCAGACCTAACACACAGATAACCACTGGCATTTGGCAGACTGACAGGACAGACAAGCAAGTACACAGGTAGACCAATGAATAGAAGAGACAGTGAATAGTCAACAGACAGAGAAGACAGATTTATACCAAATATAAACAGATGGACAGAGAAAGACAGGCAGGTAGGCAGACAGGCAGGGGGCCTATGGAAAGACAGAAACACAGAGCAACTGACTGACTGACTGACATGATAGCCAGGCTGGCTACAGGGGACAGGGACATTTATTTATAGCAGCACTATGAGTTTCCACGACAGTTTCCACCATGCGAGCCAAAGAGCCTGGAAACACATAGCTATCAGTCAACTAGCGAGCTTATCGTCACACCAAGCACTAAATCCACTCTGCCTGCGGCGGCTTAGAAGACTGAGCAAGATGATCACTGTTGTCCCAAATCACAAGCTAGTAATTGTTTCAGTGGATAGTCACTGGTGCATATGAGAAAACATACACAGTATACTGACTTTACCCCCCATTCCTATGGGAACATGCACATTTTGTTCGCCCACTTATCTCTTACGTGATGAGAACTTCCACACCAAATCCTCTGGTGCCTGGTAGATCATTGGCTATGACACCTCAAGCTGGCCCTTTAGCATGTGCTAACACTTAGCATACTCTGGGTTCTTATATTAGCTCACTTGCATTATCTCAAAAGTGACAAACTGAGAATTTAGCTGCTCTCAACCAAAATTGTATGTAATATTAAATGGTATGCTATTAAGTCTGGCAGTTTTGTCGTGGAGATTGGTATAACTGATATGAAATATAGCGAAAAAGCACTGTGGGTCAGATGAATACATGGCTGCTGACATGAAACAGGTCCAAAATAAACCCAAGGGCGATATTAAAATATTACACAAAGGGTTTTCTATAAAGAGATAGCATGGAGCATATTGTTAAAATGGTGTATGCTACAGTGTTAGCATTGATTCTATTACCATGCAGTGTTAGCACGGGGCCTACTACCACTCAACTAATTCATGATAAATAGTTCTTTATCACAGCAGCCATTTTGACATGAAATAGCAGGGTAAACACAGGTGTAGCTCGTGACATTAATTCATTAATTAGGGTTTATGTTGCATTGACCTCTATGGAATGGAACCTTAATTAATGTGGTAACTAACACCACTGTGCACCCGGCTATTCCATATCAAAATAGCTGCTGTGAAAAAGAGCTATTGTTAGCACGGACTCCCCGTAGCCAACAATCTACCAGGGACACACACATTGTTTTGGTGTCTGTGTTCTTACAGCTTCACGGGTAAGTTGACCAATGGGCCACTCTCCCAAAACCTCTATGTTCCTTTAATATAGCGTGCCCAACTATCATTACCTCTGACTCTGGACAGAGGGATCACAGTTTATGGCACCGACCACCTCAGGTGCCGTTATATGTTAAAGAAATGTGACTTTGGTTAAGTTCAACTTCAGACTGCCACTACTCCTCTCTTTCATCCATAACACTGCCATACAGTACTGAGCATCTCCGCAATGCAAAGAAGGCTGTTTTTACCGTGCGTGTGTGTATATGTGTGTTCATATGTGTCAGTGTGTGTGTGTCATGTCTGCATAAAGGCGTTAATGAGGTGCTGAAAATGCCAGGGCTCACACAGTCACGCTGAGCTGTAGCCAAAACACACCACAAAACACACATAGGCATACACACACATACAAAAAAAGTCACAAAAGACGGGAAATGTATAGGAAAACATATGGGAAGGCAATCTTAGTCTTTCCTGGTTTTGATTACAGTAAATGTGAGTTTAAAATAAACAGTGTGGGGCCTGTAAACCAGATTTCCATAACCTCCAGGGGCTTTCCACCTCTGAAAGGAGGGCTTAAGAAATCCATAACTATAACATGGATCGGGTTACTATAAACTTAAATAACGCTACTACTGAAGTCTTTTACAGCCAGATCATCCTAACAGACCACCATGTAGTTGATATACCACCAAGAGTCAGCACACCTGAGTATCAAGAATCTTTTTCCTGTCAGCCTTGAAATCTTGGAGAACTGCTGGGCATACATGTCAGCTCTAATACTGTGCATTGAACATTTTGACAAAACCTCTTTATTTTCATTGTAGCAGTTACAAATGTACCAGAGCCTAAACTGCGCAAGTGGAACACAGACGATCCACTGAGGTCTGTTTTTACTTCAGTACATCATGTTACAAGTGGGTGAGTGTTTTGCTGAGCATTTGCCTATCTTTAAAAGGCATAGAAAAAACATAATGAAGACATTGACAGTCTCTTTGTGACGTTATTGTCTCTTCCCTTAACCTGTACTACCACCTAGTGGTGGCATAAGGTGGCATCACTGTCGTTTACAGATTTTTCTGACTGTATAAACACTGACAATGATTCTTGAGGCTCTATCTCTGAAACAGTCACACTTGTAGCCAATGCATTTACCAACTGTGTTAAACTGAATGCACGTTCACTGTTGTAAACTCAGTTTGTCATTTTATAACATACTTCTCACAAAATTGGAAACACTGGTCTGTACATTGCTGTACTGTTTTGGCAATCACCTTTCTACATTTACACACGAGAAAACACTTTTACATAAATAATGAGTTCATTTACAAATCAGAGCTTGAGCCACAGGTGAACATTTGGACAGCAATGGAGGCGAATGTTGGAAAGAGAGGAAGAGGAGTGAGAACTAGAGGAGGGCGAGAAGGAGGAAGAGGAAAAGGATGAGGTGAAGAAGTAAGATTAAGTCTTATGTGTGGCAGGACCCATAAAGAAGGCGAGATATACCTTCATTTTTTATGTTCTTTTTTTCTATCACAAATGTCTCTGTTTTGTTCTTCTGTGCTTTTGTTTTTTGCCGCGTCTTACAATAGAACATTTTCAGGGGAAAAAAAAAAAATTCCCCTTATTTGCATTATGGTGTTATGTTCAGAACACACATCCACACCTTACACATTTGGACATCTGTGTGTGTGTATTTGCTACATGTATGACAAAAGTTATTGCGAATTACTGCCCTGCATACAGAAAAAAAGAAAAGCCGCAAGTGTTATTCATTTCTACTGTCGGTGTGTAGTTGGTGTTTCACGTGCTTATTCAAGTGATGGTGTGTGTGTGCTGGATTGATACAAAAAGAGTTTTGCAAGAATTGTTTGCTTTTGCAAGAGATGTATAATGTTTTTCTGGTTTGGTGTGAGGTTTTGTGGTTTCGTGTGTAGCTTTACAAAAATAGCCAATAGTTTCAAAGACAGTGCCTAAGCAATCAGAAAGAAAAACTGTAAATGAAACAGAAGTCGGCTGATATGGACTGACTGCAGTGCAGCACTGCGTTTATTTCTTCAGTGACAAATGGAGTCTTCCTCTGCATCCTTGGGCAGACAGCAGCAGCAGAAAACAGTTTGAAATAGCTGATGGAGGAAGTGCTGGACTCTTGTTCTGGTCCCTGTCTCGGTCTGTTTGACCTCTGAAAAGTCAAAGAGCAAAGTCAGTGCCTGGACTCTTCTTGATGGAAGTAACCAACAGCTGCATCACTCAGACACAAGTCAGAGAGAAGAGCCCCTACCTGATGTGGAGTCGGAGCAGAGTTCAAGCTCCTTGTTGTCAGCCGTGCAGAGGGTCAAGTCTCCTGC
>OMLB01014726.1:0-19995 GCA_900302555.1 Myripristis jacobus
CCCCTCTTTTGCTTCAACAGCACCCTTTTCTGTTATCGGGGAAAATGGGGTTGGTTGTCTCATGGGTTAGATGTCACACTGACATCGCTCTCTAGGGGGCGCTACTCAAAACTTTGTGGTAGCACAATCTTCAGCATTGGGTTCAGAGTTCACCCATGTGGTCATTTCACCACATCATTATGGTGAAAGGACTTTTAATGTTTTTCATATCAAAACACATTTTCAACTTCTTTTTTTGCGCTTTTCTTGTAGTCTATCTATAGTATAGTGTATTTCTGTTAATCTATCTAAACTATTGCTATACTATAGCGATACATTTTCTTCTTTGCTACGCTACAATGCTAGGCAAAATGCTGTCATGAAGATGGGGTTGATCATCATCACTTTTTTGACAATGACAGTGACATGACAAAATGACAAAAAAAAAACATGAATTTCTGGGACTAATTGTTAGCTGATTCTAAATGTTGGCTTCTGCTGATGCGTTATTGTTCATACCTCACAGCCTACGCCTAACATCATGAAATGAAATCAAAAACGGATGCTGTTTTTGAGGAATTGTGAAGAAAGTAGAAGCGAGATAACCAACCCCACTCTCCTCTATTTGCCTTTACTGTGGCTGCAATCTTCATCCTCCCTCCTGGCTTCTGCTTTTTACCTACAAACTCCATTCCTTTCTTCAGATCGCCCTCTTTTCTCACTTTTTCTCTCGCTTTCCAGAAAGTGATCCCCAGGGCAGCCCCTGATTTGTGATTTGAACCGCATTTCCTGGCTTCCTACGGTGGAAGGGGCATGATCCCTTGGGATAGCCATCAGTCCTGTGAGGGAGTATGAGTCTGGACAGCACCAGGCTGCTACCGGTTCTCGCATTAGAGTCTCTGTAATGAGACCACATCTAAGCTGTCACCGCTGCCACGTAGGGCTGAAAGGGAGCAGAGTGATCATGATGTGAGAGTATGGAGGCGAGGCGGCCACATCCCCCTTCAACACAAAGGTCCTGTCCTCTGTGCACTTGAGGAGATCAGAGCAGTTTGTACAGCTGTGCTCAGTGTGGTGAGGCAACTCCATGAAGAATAGATGCAAGGGAAGCTTGCGCTTTCATGTGGATGTGGACCTTTTGTACTGATGATGAGACAAATGGGAAAAGCTTTAGCACTTCTCCACATGTCACTTTATTGGTCAAATAGGAACTTTGCATTTGAGAGCACCACTTTGAGAATTTTTAATGACTTTCTTCTTCCTTTCATTTGTAAGTACAAATTCACTGCAGGGCCTATTGCGGATTAAACTGCATTGGATTTGTGGGTCTTTACACCGGGCCAACGGGCTCCAGTTTGTGCTATTTGGTACCAAGGCATTACCCTTTTTGGTGCTAAAAAATCCCTTGGAGAATGAATGAAAAGCTGAAGATTTGCACTTGTTGAATTTTGACAAAATGGATCATGTGGATCAGAATGTCTGCAGTCCAAATTTTCACGTTCACAGCATGCACTACCAAGAAAAGGCAGCAGTATACTTGCATTGCAACATCTTGCAATGCAGAGCACTGGTTTGAGTTATTTCGGTGTCCTCTTTGCAAGCCCATTGGCTGAATTTTGTCTTATATCTTTTGTAGTGCTTTGACCTGCACCTGCTTGCTAAATTCTGCTGAATATCCTTATCAAGACTTTTATTTTTCTATACTGTCGAATAAGCCTTGCAGTTGACCACCAATAGCACAGTAGGTTACATTTCGTTTCACCAACTGTCCTGTATAATGTTAGTCTGTGGAACTGTCCTATTATTCTGATGTAGCCTAAAACCGTGTTCAATATTGACGTCATAAAGGACAGTTTTTTGCTGTTTCTTTGAAATCAATTCAGTGAGTGCACATGGAAGAGAATTGCCTAGATGTAGTGCAGAATTGTTAAAACCGCCAACAGTATGATACAGAAGTAAACCCTCTTTCTCTCTTTCTTTCTCTCTTGCCTCCCCAGAAGCACATTACCCTTATCCTGCAATGCTGTTCTCTGACATGTTTGCCGGTGCCTCTTTCATCATTTCACCTTGTGTCCTTCCAAGTGTACTGCTGTCTTAATACTCTGAGCACAACAAGACTTACAGGAATGCACCAGCAATCTATGTTAGCCAGTCATTCATCCCTTGAAGAACGAGAACAGGTAGACATGTGAACACTGAAGTGGACAATTCGCATTAGACAAAGAAACAGAAAGGCAATCTTCTCTGCCAGGTCATGTGTAGTGGGCAGATTGCCTCAGGTGCCTTAAGTTAAGAGAGAGAGAGAGAGAGAGCAGGAAGAGACAGGAAATAGAGAGAGAGACAGAGGAATAAATGGAAGGAGAAAAACTAAGGTACAGTGCTGTTCTCATTAGATATCCTTCATTCGCTCAACTTTACTTGTAACCCCCATCTCCCCCCGATTCCTTGATTTTCTCTTTCTCCTATTCTCTTGCCACTTGTTCATCTGTCATTGGTTGTCAGTGTCTATCCCCACTCAGCCTCCCCCTGTTCCACATTGTCTATTTAACCCCCATTTCTTCAGCTTCTTTCTCTTCTAGGTTCAACGACAAATAAAAGGGGCTTCGACAAGGAGACAGTTGCAGAAATTTCTACGCTGTTAAACATTGAATCGGAGTAGAGCTTTGCCTTAAAAATAGCTAAATAAATAAATAAGACTAAGCTCTCTAAGGTCAGTAGTTTTTCCACATCGTTCCATAGACCATCACCTTCCCAGCATGTCCTTTAGCTGGAGGACTGCCCTTTCATTTCAGGGTACTTGGCAATAACATCCCCTCTGTTCACTTGTGTAGTTCCAAGCCAGAAAACAAAAGCGGGGGAAATGCATTGTGCTGTTATGAGTTGTTATTTCACAGTAAAAAAACTTAACAGTAATTTGCATCCGTTTCCTCATCTGGGAAGTGCTTTTTTGTCTGAGAAATTGTTTTATTAGGGATGCGATATGCAAAGGATAGAAATGACAGTGACATCCACTGATTATACATGTTGTTTTGTTACAAAGACCTTGTCATCTCCCAAGGCAATTGGCTAAGGTAGTGTTTGCCGCTGCTACATTGCACACTGGCACATAGCTGGTGCCCTACTTGGTATAAAATTTTACCCCTGCATTATCAAGGAGTGCTCAGTAGAGCTGGACTGTGCGATGGTGTGCAATCCTGCAGAAATGTTGTGTTTATATACAAGAAGTTCTACCACGGCAAAAGGTAGAGTGATAATACTGCAGTTTGCATAAAGTAAACATTTGCATACACACATATGGATAAACACAGACTCATATACCATTAATCATGCATGCATGCCCGCGCACGGGCACGCACACACACACAAACACACACACATTTGCCCAAGCACATTCCATTTCAGCTCCAGTTGTTAAAATGCTCTGATTACATATTCCTTTGAAGTTTATATAGGCTTCAAAGCACTTCTTTATTAGGTCATTTCTGTTTAACATTTTAAGAGGCATTTGGTTCATTCCCATTAAAACATGCAGAGAGCAAAATATGATAAAAATGTAGGAAAATTAAACAAGGCAACATCTATGGACAAGACAGTGGTATTTGTGCATGCTTTTTTTTTTTTTTTTTTTTAAATATGTGTTTGTTTGTAACAACACACTGCTTCCTAGCAGCTGTCTGGGGGTGGCTAATGTCTTACGTGATTACATATGTTGTGGCTGCACCATAGAGACTCAAAAGAAAAACTAAATCTCACTGGTGTTTGGTTGTGCACTAGTAAGACACACAAGAGACTTTATAGTATTTAACTATTGGAAAATGCACAGTTAATTTCTGCTGTCCTGAGCTGAATGAGACGATCGCCTTAAATCTATATATAAAATGAATAACCATTTCTTATGGTGCACAAATGGAAGGCATTATGTTAATAACATACCCCTCTTGTTGGCTCATTGCACTGCATTTGGCCTGGAGTTTTGCAGGATAAAATGAACATTAAATAAAAAATGCTGCCCTCCATTGGAGCATTAAATTGCCTTGAAAAACCAAATTCCCAACCAAGCATTTCTAAAATAAAATGTATATATTTAAACCCCGGCATGTTCCCAAACTGTTGAGGGCAACTGCTCCTGCCTACTGTATATCCATCTTTGATATCTATTTGGCTGAGACCGGTCATGATGACTCAGAATTTAGGTGAGTGATAAGAAACTCATTGAAATTCAATACTGTGATTCACAGGCAAAGCACGAGAGCCACCTGCTCAGGGCGGCAGGTAAGAACCAGTTCAATATACTGTAAATTAGACCGCACAGACCATCCACTCACATATAAAATGATCATGACAGCTTCCAACACCTGCTTTTCTGAACACATGCTTTATGGTTATAGTTAAAGCGGTTACAGAGCCACTGAACCGCACCACTTATTTCGATAGTCGTGACTGGGCATTAAAAAAAAGCACGGAGGAGGAGTCTGACACCTGACAACCGGGGTGGAAGCACTGTTAAGATTGAGGAGAGGTGACACCTACAGTGACAGAAATACAGCATGTTTGTCAGTGTATGTGTGTGTGGGCAATGTCTCGGCAACAGTCATTTTTTCTGCCCACAATGTGTCAGATGATGCCTGCATCTGTGAACATGAGTCTGTGTGTCTCTGTGGGTGTGTGTCTGTGCGTGTTTGTGAGGGAACAAGCTTATCTACTAGTAATTTCACTAATTACTGTGCTACAGTCTTTGAGTAGCACGGTGTTTCTTAACTTGTAATTACTCCATTAAAGGTTATATGGAGTTGCTCAGTGGAAAATGGTACTGAGGTACTTCTAAATGAAAAACCAATATGATTTTTGAACATGCTCTGAAAAGGATTGATTTCTCAAGGGTGGTTGGGTAGTTAATTTGAAATCCATGTTTTTGGCTTTTGGTTCTTGGTTGTTAGAACAAGGATCCATGGCTTGATGCTCGGATTACAACAGAACCTCAAAAGAGTACTGTTGAGTACATTTTGCAACATCTCACTAAATTTAACTGAGATTGAGAGACCCATTTCAATACCTATTTTGTTAATAGCCAAAACTAATCAACTACCATAACACTATACAAAGCAATCATAATCTACGTTTTTCACCAAGAAATTGCTACACTTAATGACTTAATTGTCATAGGTCTTATTTCATAAAAGTCATTATCATAAGTTCTATATCTTTTTTTTTTAATTAATGGTCTACATTTAGCTGAAAATGTATCACTTGTTTCTGAGTAAAATAAACAGCATATGTATTATACAATAAACTGTAGTAAAGATGGAGGAAAACATGAGGACTGATCATCAAAGACTGGGAAAAGTCAAATTTTCCTATGAAAGCTTTACTTATTATTGCTGTTGTTGTTGTTGTTGTTGTTTTCTTTGTTCTGCCTAAGTGACTGCAATAACTGCCAATACTATCACCACTGCAATGGCAACCACTGAGTCTGAGAGAAAGTTTTCCACTCTAAAAAAAGGACTTTTTCATAAAACACCATGGGACAGCAGCGACTGAATGTCCTTGCCATATTATTAAGTAAGCAGCAAGGTTATGGAGAAATTTGACATGAAACGCCGCTGTGTAACCTTCCTTTTCAATAAGGGGACATCACTGTTGAGTCAATATTTTGTCTAGCAGATTATTATAGGCTGTGGGTCATATTGTATGGTCTGCATTCTTATTCTTACTGCAGTGACAGTGAACACCAACAGTGAACACGCCATTCACTGCCGGTGTTGGCAATCACACACCTGCTGTTGGTCTAGGTCATTTTATGACGTTGTGTGTTCCTTTTCAACTATCAAAGGTAATAGGAACTTTCCATAAGCTGGGACTTGCCAGATCCCGCTAAGTTCACATACTGCCTTCTGTGAAGGGTAGGAAGCACTCAATTAATAATCTCAGTCCTCTGTGATTTTAAATGGGTCTTCTTACTTCAATTTTCCCATTAATTGGCTGAACTCGGTGAACTTTTTCTCTTTAAAACACCATAAAACTACAGTTAAAAGCCAAGTCAATAGTCAGTCAAATCAAAATAGTTATATGCAACAGGCAATTTCAACCACCTGCTTTTTAAAAACTATTATTATCATTATTGTTATTAGCGGCCTCTGACGCTTTTTACATTATATTACATTACAATTATGGCTGAATAACGACCACAGGAATAATCAGATTTGGCAATCACACAAGCCTCTGTAATTCAAACGACCCACCAGTTTTCTTCCTAGAAGTGACTGCTGCACGACATCACCGTGATTCATTCTATTTGTTTGTCCAAGTTGCACTGTTCTGCCATTTGTCCTTGCAGTTTGTTGCTTGGGTGCAGCCATCTAATGATAGTGCATGTTTACAGAAGTATTGTAAAATAAAAGCTTCAAATTACTAATGTAAACCTGGAAGTCATTTTTAGTATCACCTCCTGAGCGGGCAAAATCAGGTTCCACAATCTTTATCTGGAACTGTGTTGATGCCAATGGAAAGAAGTTACAGTTGAAAATGTAAGAACTTTTGTAAGAGCTTTTAATATGTAATGGTTTTGTTTGGAAGGATATTTTTGTATTATTAAAATATGCAACAAAAATGCAAGTTTTTCCTAAAAGGAAACAAGGTAATTGTTCATTTTAAGACATTTTAAGATAGTGTTTTTTCTTTTGTATATTTACCATTAGTATTCAGTAAAACACAAAACTACTTCTTATCTGTCTACTCCATTAATCAGTGGCATCATCAGAAGAATACTGTATTACTAAAATAAACAATAGCTGCAGCACTACCCAGAATCATGCATGTCACTAAACAACACATTTGTGTTCACCAACTCAGCCATTCTGTGGTTGCTTGACACCAAAGGACACAAAAGGGAAAACACTGAAATGAAAATATATGGATATTTATCATGGATATTTCTTCAGGGTATGCCAGCATGATTCAGTTTCCCTGTGTATTGTGGCTATCATTGCTCTACCTGAAAATAAAGGCACTTGGGAGTAATTTGTTACTGTTTGCAGCATGTCTTGTCAGGAAGTGCATATGTATACATGTGTGTACAGTATGTGTGCCTGTGTTTTGCAACGAGCAGTCACAGGTGGACAGGCCAAAGGGTGTGACATTAGCAGACGGGGTGTCGGCACTCCACATGCTAGCCATATGTCACACCAAATCTCATCTGATCCAGCGCTAAGGGAAGGTGCTACTGGCAGTTAAAAGGCCACTTTCCAGACAGATATCATAAGGCCAGCGCCCTGACCTGAATAGATCTGAGGGCTCCACATCATATCCAGTCGCATTAAGGCGGCAGAGTGCGGTCAATCCAAGCAAGACGCCGCAAAATACACAGAGCGGGAGATTGGTGTGTTCCTGTTCCTGTGTAGCTTCCTCAGTCTGATTTAGCAGGCTACTCCAAAATCCAAGAAAATCAAATGTATTGATATTGGTAATAGTAGGAGCAGTCGTGTTGGTTGCAATCTGAGCAACAGAGGAAGAACGTGGTATGCTAATGCAACTGTGGTGTTAGCATACCGAATGCTCCAAATACAAAGTCCAAATCACTCTACTCTAATTTGTCGTTAAAGAGTGACTAAAGCAATCCCAAACCTGTGGGAAGCCTGACCTCTAATGGTGAAATGGTGGGTGTCTGGTCTTTGGTGGCAGGTGAAGTCACAACCCACAGGATAACAACATGTGGTGACCTCACCTGCCATCAAAAACCAAGAAAGTAACTTTAAACTTCATTTTGGAAGGGTAGAGTGGTCATGATTCACTTGCGAATCTAAAAGGGGCCTTTCAAGGGGCCCAAAACAGTCTTAATGAAACAGGGTTTCCTCGGGGTTCTCCAGAGACTGTAAAGCTACACTGAGCTGATAATACATGGGCACGTTTTTGGCAAAAGTAGTAGTAATAATTATAATAATAATAATAGTAATAATCATCATCATCATCATAGGCAATGAGTAGTACTAACTGATTAATCTGACAGTTGGATGTTGATGAAATAACAGTCACTGCTTCCATCGCTGTCATCTTGGTCTCATCGCTTCTACTGACTAATAATTTTATTATAGTGTTATATGTTTTCCATAATGTGTATTATAGGCATGTATTGTTGTGTTCT
The DNA here is from genome assembly GCA_900302555.1 of Myripristis jacobus. Taxonomy (NCBI): domain Eukaryota; kingdom Metazoa; phylum Chordata; class Actinopteri; order Holocentriformes; family Holocentridae; genus Myripristis; species Myripristis jacobus. The sequence continues at coordinate 8,117 of OMLB01014726.1, forward strand.
GCTGGCTACCAACAGGTGACTAGCTGGATTAAATGCATAAAAGAGGTGTACCTAACCAATTTTCTTGTCTCTGATTGGCTGATGTTGAACCATTGCCAGCCAGGCTTACTCCTGATCAAGCATGGCTAAGTTTCCATCTGACAAATTGTTTTTAGTAGGAAAAGATTCATCAACAAAAACTGCTGACAAATTTTGCCCTTCATTTTTCCCTGTGTATAATCAGCTTTAGATATAAGCCTTTAATGTTCACAATGTAAAATCAGCATACTTTTTTTTTTTCGATAATACTGTTTCAGAGTTTTTGTAACTGTATATTTTGTGACGCAGAAATGATACGAGTTTGTGGAGTTTGTCTTAGTTGTTACAGAAGCTGATATATAGGTGGACATGGGAAAACTTGCATTTGATGAGCACGCAGAGAGACCTTGGTAAACTGATTTTCATACTTGAGTTCAAAGTTTTAGTTACTATAGGGCTAAGTAGGATGAATCAGCTGTGAAGTCAGGACATTAAATAAATTCCTGCCTGTAACTCTGCCCTGCACTGCTCTCTCTCTTTCAGTCTCTCTTTTATACACACCCACACTCATATTTTGGCGTCTTTTATATATTGTTGTGTGTAACTGAAGGACCGTGAAGCAGGTCGACTGCTGCAAAAGGGTGCTCAGCCAACCGAAAAAAGCAAAGGTTAAATATAATATTCCTCACAGAACTCCTGACACCTTGTATAGCAAAGTCCATGACAGATTATTACTTGAGCAGGACTGGTAAATTGACCACATCAGTGTTTTACACAAAAACTGAATTTGAGAAACAGTAAACATCAAAGGGCATTTCAGTTATTGTGGCAATGCATTGACGAAAAAATAACAGCTTGCCTACAGAACTTGCAAAAACGCTGCTGGCTCACCTTTCATTTGTAACTGCATAACTTTACATCAAAAATTCAACAAATAAAAGTCACACACATAAAAACCTCACTGATGTAAGTCATAATATAAGGTACTGTAATCCATAATCAAATCCATCTCTTATGAATTGAAAAATAGTTTAGAGCCCTCTGGTGGAAAAAATACTGTCTCCATCTCCCCCTCACTGCACGGAGATCACCTATCATTCTTTGAGCTTGTAGGACATCTAGTGTTCACAAAGGGGTATGGTCATTTTCTGAACCAAAGCAGGGATTACGTGAAGGTGTGTCAGGCCAGTGGCACTATGCATAATAAGTAGCATAATTTGTCATATGCCACTTCTATGTGAAGTGGTATCAGTTTTTTGGGGGTTGATATGGACTGACTAACCCTTACATTAGGTAAACCAATTTCAATTCTTTTTACTGCCTCACAGCACAAAGTAATAAAATAATAATAAAAAGGGACATTACAGAAGCCTGTTGAAACCTTTTGATGCCATTGCAATTGCTTGGTTATTGATAGAGGCTGATTTAAAAAAAAAAAAAAAAGAAGTAAAATCATCATTCTGGTTGGAATGAAAACCTGCAGACTCTCAGCTGCCCATGGCACATGGTTGTCTACCTCTGCACTAATCCTAATCAGCTAGCCTCCTGTATACATAAGGACACTTAAAATGTCTTTCTATCCTTGTGAGGACATATGGTCTGCATAAAGACACAAGTGCAAGAACACACACGCACGTGCGCGCACACACACACACACAGCAGAAGGACACACACACACGTGGCAAGCACCAGGTTTTCTCCACTTTTGTCACCATGGCTGGCAGCACTTACCTGTAGTTGTTCAACTGTCAGTGGCCATGATAGAAATAACAGTTTGCTATAATTCTGTCAGTGTGGGGTGGACAAACATTAGCTTGCTCGGAAAACAAGCACACACCAGGTGGTGCCGTCTCTCACCGGATAAGCAATTAGCTTTCTGGGGACCGAGCTACAGTTTGTCCCACATAGAAAACAAGCAACACCTGTGTGTGCAGCCGAGTGAGGCTGAGACTTAGCGCTGCATAACAGAAAACAGGAATCGGAGTGTCAACTTGCCCTTTTCTGAATACATGTTTTGGAGAAGGTTGATGGGAAAATGAATAGGATGGATAATAAACAGTTGAAAGGCAGTGAAATAATTTCATAGCAGATTGCTATAGTGAAACATAAATTAAACCCATGACAGGTGGGTGGTATTGAGGAGAAATTGAAATTAAAATGACAAAACTTAACAAACTGAGAATAATACAACTTAGATCATGTTTTGCAAAACTAGGTGGGAAGAGGCATACCAATGGAGGGGTGCAAATGAGAGATAATGATAGAGAAAAGGTGTGTAGTCAAGAAAGAGGATGTGACAAAACAGAGTGAGGTGATGAGACCTGTCACTCAAGAATGAGCAGAAAAGGGCCAGCCATCGCACAGAATCATACAGACAGATACATGTTGCTTTTGGTAAAAAAAAATGCATAGAACCACTTACTGAGGTTACAGTCTATCCTGATACAATCTGGCAGGAGAGAGAGCGAAATGGTGAGATCAAATAAAAAGGGAGAGAGAGAGAGACAGAGAGAAAGAGAGAGGAGAAAGGAAAAAGAGAAAAAAAGACATTTTACATCCTTCAAGGTACATTCTGCAGACAACCAAGCAATGCTCTGGGGCCACCATCCGGGGACAGGCTACGAGTCAGGATCACCCTTTTCCTTTTTCCTTCATCCCTCCTTCAATCCCTCCAGTCATCCCTCCTTCTGCCCCAGTGTTCCCAAAGCACAGCAGGAGGCAAGTCCTGCTCAGTTAAATCCATACTTAATATTCCTGACACTGAGCAAAATGTAATGCCAGCATACTGACAATGGTTCTACTTCACTAATCTGTGTTACAAGCGTAAAAGTGAAATTCTCTGTGCATGATTATGTCAATATTATATGTGATTACAATGGCAACAATTTTAAAACAAAACAAAAACAAATCATGAGCTTGGAATCATAATGTGCTAACTAGGTGGGGTGCACTTCTAAGATACTGACCCTCAAAGAATTTCCCAGTTTGGGATCAATAAAGTAAATCTATCTATCTATCTAGATTTGACATTAACCTGCAAAATTCCTATGTACTTTCTATCTTTGTAAATACAAAAACAGAATGATAGTTTTTTTGGACCAATCAGCAGCAGCCGAATGCTGCTGCCAAAGCAATGGAAGTATACAGGGTCCTGGGATGCTGAGGTATGACAGCTGAAACTTACAACAGCAAATAAGTTTGTAGGACACTGTACTGTCATGTCATGGCCCCAGGTCCTAATGCCTTAATCCCAGCAAGCACAGAATGGTTATATATTGCTAATTGACATGGTCCATTGCAAATATAACATTTTTCTATCAATGTACTAAGACAAGGTTTGCCCCACAGCAACATTTTGATTTAAGTTTAATAAGAATGACATTGCACATGGCCAAGAACAGGCCTAAATAGCAGGACACTGTCAGCTGTATTTGTGAACACCCTTATTAAAATGCCTATACAATCTAAACTACTATAGGCCGACTTTAGGCAGCCACTTGCACAATGGTCCCAACAGGGTAACCTGCACCAAACTCGTCACAGTTTATTACAAATTATGTGCTTGTTTAAATAATTCTAAACTCATGAAATGTTCCGTGCAAAAAGGGAGGCCTGAGACATTTTTAAATCTAAGTCTACAAGTCTTGATGAGGAGTAAATGTTTCTGGAATGGTAACAATTTTTGTAAGGCCATTATGCTCACCATGCGAAGAAATATCTGTTCTTGCTGCATCTGCTGTACCATCATTAGAGCAGAAACAGTGTCTCACACCTTTAACTTTACTCCATTTTGCTGGCAATTTGAGATGCACTTGCCTTCTGCAGCACTTTGGGCATGAGAGACCCAACATTGTAAATGACAAGAAAGGGTGATCTGCACATCCCAGCCACATCATGCCTGGTGCACACAAACCACAAGAAATAATACCCTACTGTGTCCCATTTGCTGCTACTAGTGTGACAAAAACACACGGCGTGTGTCATTTTACAAGCTGTCTCACTATATCAGGTTGGGCTGGCAGGGTGGAATGGTAGCAAAAAAAACCCTTGTCCTTCAACTGTGACTGTAAACATCCACCCTGCTGAAGTGTCCTTAAAGTGTCCCCTGCAACACACTAAATTGTCACCAGCTCTAGGGCTGTTGTTCTGTAGCTGACCCAGACCTCCTTGTGGGGGCGGCTGGGATGGAGGGGTGGTGGTGGTGAAAAGACACCTTCCCTAAGGGGATCGATAGACTATCACATTATTATCATCAAGGCAATCTCACAGTTTTTTTTTTTTAGTTAATATAATGCTATTCTGCCATCTCATGGCTGCAAACTGGATGTGCATGTGGCTGTGTGGCTGGGTTGTGGTCTCGAGCTGTCAACCGCTACAGAATAGTGGACACAAACAGCCAGGGACCAGCCTCACTGTGGAAAGAGGAAGGGGGAATGACACATCCACGTCTATTGAAGTGTGCTGTTTGTGGTCAAGAGGAAGTGGCCAAGACCAGGCACAACAGCCATGGGTTTGAAATCTACTTTGGAAATGGAGGAGTTGTCCCCAGCTCAGATGAGTGAAGGTCGCGACATAAATGTTTTCTAGTGTAAAGCATTTGTTTATGTCCATGAATGCAAATGTATTGAGTGGTGCGTATGAAAACAGCAACCTGGCAACCTGATCTTCAGCAACTGTGAGAGTTCAAGAAAAAGCTTAATAATCTGACTCACTGCATATTGAACAGGTTATCGTTATCACCTATCGCTAATAAACATCATTAGGGCAAAATCTACCAATTACATCCTTTCTCGATGATTAATTACCAGGATTTTAATTATCGTAATGAGGATTAAAGCTGCAAGAAAGAGCATTAACAGATATTGAAGATTCCCTGCTGATTCTGGGATGTGTTTCACTTTAGCTGTTAATTAATTTCCTTGCAAACAAGCTACAAGTATAATCCTCATCTGGGTCACAGTGCTACTCTACATTGTGTGACTTTTTTTAAAAGCTGCATGGAAGCACAAGGGGAAAGAAGAGGAGGACTTTTGGTAAATGGATATACGAATTCATTTGGGGACATTAGCGCTATAGATTAGCATTTAGCCTCATTAGCTATGATAAATGATGTGCCAGGCTGGGGGATTGTGAGCACCCCATTTCAGTGAGAGCGACTATTTGTGTGAGTGTGTGTGCAGCTTGGGGACAACTATAGCCGTGAGCTGGTCTCTCTGACTGTTTGATCCGAGGGCCGCAGACATACAGGCCTTTGAAGGGATGAAAAGTTCCATCTTCTGAGCCTTGGCCAGGTGGGGTGTGTGTGAGAGAGAGAGAGGTAGAGATGAAAGAAGAGATAGATAGATCATAGGGATGGCCACCTTCTTTTACCCCACCACCCCACTTCCTATCGCTGTGGTGGCCCAAACTCCTGTATCCAAGGATGTACCTCCTCCCTGCTACTCCCCTGTTCTCTGCCGAAACCCCCATCCTTTAATAGATCAGAACAGACTAAAAGGGGTTGGAGCTGGAAGGTCACACCCATTTGCCAGGAGTACTTTGTAATTGTAATAAATCAAAAGTTATCATTCATAATGTAAATCAAAGCTTTTGCACTCATGCATCTAGCTATTATGGAAATGCATTCATCTATTCTATGAAAATCACCCACCTTAAGAGCCCATCTCTCTGTATTAGTTCAATTACCTTTTCTCTGCCAATATAACCTCTAAGATCTCTCTACGCATTCCCTTCTACTTTGAAAACATCTCTGACCTTGGTCTCAGCCTCATCATGTAACCCTCCCCCGCCTCCCGGCAAATCAGTGAGGCCCCCTTTATCCTCAACAAAGTCCACAAAAAAGGGAAGCAGAGGAGAGCCATCAGAGGAGGGGAGACAGGTGTAAGACCACCACAGACTTTCTCAAGACAGGCCAGTGGGTTAAGGCTCAGGGTCGGGGTAGAGATAGTGTTAGAGATAGAGCTTCCTAACAAGAGGATGAGGAGCTGCTGTGGGGCTGAATGGAGACCATAGAGAAGGGGAGAGCTTGCGTAAGGGATGGGTGGGCCACCTGAGGTGTGGTCAATAGGTGTTTCAAACAGACCAGAGATGCAACAGAAATGACCACTGGGTGGATTCCCACAGAATGAAATGAGTTTTTTTTAGGGTTACCTTTACAGTTTGAATTTTAGTATTTTGTCTGCAGCAAGCACTTATAAAAATATAGGGGATATGAGTCTTCATTTGTACCTCAGTTATCCCAAAGAAGTAGCATTTTTAGCATTCTTCAGCAAAACCAATGGGTAGCGATGGCCATAAGCTATGTTGGTAGCTTACTGCACTGCTACAAGTATTTGAAATTAAGAATGCTAGCCTTCTGGCTAAGCCGTTTAATGGCCACTGAGGGACAAATTTAGAGGCTTTTTTCCCTCCAATAATCCAACAAGGGCAACACCAATAGAATAAAATTCAAAATGCAAAGCTGTCCTGTTGAGCTCATGGCCAGGAACATGTTGTTAAAAACAGAGGATGGGAGTGTTAGTGTTGAGAAAGGGAAATGGTGGCGGAAGGGGAAGGTGACAGGGATGTCCACGGTGGATTGCGGTGGCCTACCAAGATTTACGGTTAGCTTGACACGGCCCCCGTCCAGCTCCAGTCGCAGGGTGTCTGCCGACTCCTTGGACGTGGTGGCCATGAGCAAGCCGTAAGCCCGCTGAGACATGAAGCGCAACGCCACGTCCTCGGCCTCTGTGTGCATGGTGACAGGCATGATGATCTTCAGGTACATGCTGCCATCGTAACTCAGCACCGTCGCCTCTGGACGGGGGTAGAGGGAAAGACAGAAGGATGTATGAGTAAACATAACATTGGACAGGCACTGCAGTCACAGCATTTGGATTGTCACAAGCAGTGTTTGAAACACTGGCCAACCCGCCAAATAACACAGATAAAAATGAACTCTGGCGGGTAACGTAAAATTAACAGCCAATTTAGCGGGTGAACTTGATTAACCAAGCTCTATACAGGCTTTAAAAATCACATCATCAGTGATCACATCAGCTTGCTGCCCGGTTAGATGCATATCAGGACTTAAAGGCCAAAGTATTTTATTTAGTTATTTGTTTTTACATATTGGATGCATCATAGGTTGCCGGTACACTTGTTGAAGAGATGGAGGTTCTGACTTGTATTTCATTGGTGGGGTTAATTGACTTCACTGGAAATGAGTTTTGGATTTATTCTGTCTATTGTGTTTTGTATTGTTTACCTGTCCATGACCTGCAGATGGAAAGTGGTTATCTAATGCAAAGCCTCTCCTCTCATTGTTTGAGATTAATGTGTTTTGTACATGAATTAGGTTTTGTTTAGTTGTTGTCTAGTAGTCTTAAATAAAGAGACCTCTCCATACATTTAGATGTTAAAAAATGTGCAATTTCAAATCTTGTGTTTCAAATTTGGTAATGGGGGAGCATTTCAGTCACAAACCGTGTGAGACCCATGTCCAACAACAGGCCTAGCTAATACCATTTTGGCTGGTAACTTAAAAATTTAGTGGCCATAATGGCTGGTGATTCAAACAGTTTCATTTCAATTTCAATCCCGGCTTACAAGTGACTGCAACATTCGTGACATCTTGAGAAACTCTTCTGATACTGGCATCAGGAATATATTTAGATCCAGGTTTAATAAAATGATTCAGGGAGCAGCCAGGCACAACAACAGAGGATCTCAACTTTTATTGAGGTGCCTGTACATGGCATTTGATTACCATTTTATTATGTGTTCTTCCTGCACTGGGACCATGGGACTATAGCAAAATCTAGAAGAACGGTGCTGAGAATGGTCCCAGTCAAATAAAACCTAACTCAAGTAAAATAAAATAAATTAAACTATACTCAAGTATATTGACACAGATTGTCAGTGTCAGTGCGTCCTGTCATATCAACATCTCTTCAAAGTCAAATTGTTTGTTGGGAGGATGTGGCACCTGCATTACCTTTGCCCTCATGAATCCAAATTTATCTTATAGTTGTTTATTGTTTTGTTTTTTTCCCATTAAAGTAGTGAAAAAAACAAAATCAGGCAAAAATCAGAATTTATCTTTTTCAGTGTCATATATAAAGAAATAATCCACATAACGAGAGCATTCAGTCAAGACTAATGCCTCCTCTGAGCCGTGTGCATCTGGGCAAGATCTAGTAATTTATCACATTGACCAAATAATAATATCATAAGTCACTGCTCCACTTGTCCTCAGAAATTTAGTGGATATAAGGAGGTCTGAATGGTTTTGATGACAAATGATTCTCGATACAGGGGCTTTGCTGTGGCTTAGGCACACAGTGAGTGGGGTTTTTATCAAACAGTAAATGTGTGTCAACCTCCCTACAGCACCAATTTAGGTATACAACTGAAACATTTTCACCTCTAGTAACACGCAGAGAACAAACATAAAGCATATGCAGAAGACTGAATGCAAAAAACAGGTATATTCAAACCAGTCCCTGGTGTTAGCTTCGCCACAAGCTTAAAAAAACAATAACAAATGAACAGAAAAAGCAAAATGCAGCTGTTTTCGGAAAACACCCTTGTTCACAGGCACAGTGTTGAGTTACTCTCTCTAGACACAGTCTGGCCATAAATAGAATGCTGTGTAGAGTGACAGTTGCCTGAGGATTGCTCTTATTTTGCAGTGTGGGTTGATATGTGTCACCATGGGCTAACATGAGTCACTATGATGGGGTTCTTCTAACAGTTATGTTTCGGAGCGCAAACAAAAAATGTGATCTAAAACACGCATAAAAATCCCTGTTATGGGTAGTCAAGCAGGTGAACAGTGTGGCCTACAGGTAGGGAATACACACATCATGGAAAGCCCTACTCAGCGTATAAAAAAGTGTGGAAAAAATGCCAGTGGGACACTATTAAGGCATCAATCTCCTAGTCATAACAGCAATCCACAATGCAAAAAGGATATTAATTATTGCCATAATACCTGCACAAACATTGTCAAAAGTGGTCAGCTTTGGATATTATTCATTTCATGGTAAAGTAGATCGGAGGAACTAATAGTATCCCTGACGTAGCATCTAATAATACATAAGCTTGATATATTTTTTCACTCCACTCTTGTCAATATCATTGACTGTCTTTAAACTTTGATTTGTCTATTAACTACTGGCACAGAGGGATGTAGGATTGCATATGAAAATATGGTTCAAAACTGTCCTTCATGTGGCACAAAGGCCCACTAGGTGGCAGAAGAGCACCACAAAAATAATTTTGTCATGTGAGCCTTCAGAGACAAAACAGTTATAAAACCATCCTTGTCTTCAAAAATAAAGACATTTCATTTTCTTCCTCCACTGTCCTGATTTCACTCGAATCTCTCCTTCCCTCATTACTCTTCTTGTCCCTCAAAATCCCATGCTGTCATGGCACTCTCACCCCCACGGGCTTGTGGAGACAAACCATGAAGGCAGGCACCCGGAGCTAATTGGGATGAATCAGACGGACGTGGGTGCTATTTGCCTACTTCACCTCACCTCGCCGCAGCGTACGCGCCACCTGGGTTTGCGTGACTGGCACAGATGGCGGCAGTAGGCCCGGCTGCTCTGCCTCACTGTTGCCAGCCTCTGGCATCTCAGCCCTGATTCCCTCCTGCCTGCTGCCAGCCAGCGGGCCCAAATGCCACCCAGCCTTGAGGTGGCATTTGGTTCACACAATGCTCCCTGTAGAGCTCTTGCTCCTACTATATGGCAGCTGGTTGATTGTGTCAAACACAACGCTCCATGCTGTCTAATGTCTCCCTGTGTTGAAACGCTCTCTTGACACTTGTTTGGCTAGCTCTGGTTCATAGGCTGGAATGTTCACTCTAAACGTTTCAAAGTAGTGAAGTGCAAACTGTGTCATTTTCAACTCCGTGCCTAGTTTGGAATGACATTCAGGAATGTTACTTGCATTTCTCAAGCTGTTTGGTTAATAGCACATATTGACACATTGTTAAGGCTTAAATACAGTGTTGTGTTCAAGTGACACGCCACTGTGGGTGTTTGTGAAATGTAATTTTGTGCTGTGTTTAGACTGCCTAAATACTGGATGGTAATGTCAAAAATCAAAAGTGAATCAACTCAGCAATTATTACATTTCTCACAAGTTATTGCATTTCTGTCACATTGCACAGGAATGGTGACAGAAACAGAAAGTGTTGAAGCTCACTATATTTCTTGTGGTGTTCCTTGCATGTTACTGTATTTCTCTAAGTCTGCTGCAGAAATCGTGCCACCTTGAAATGCAACCAACCGTCAAATCACAGACTGGGGGTTGCTTTTGTAGAGAGCATCATTAAAGAAAATCCAGATACTCTTGGAAGGAAATAAACATATCCAGGCAAAGCAAACATGGCACCCCATTCATTGCAACCTTTTTTTTTTTTTTTTTTTTTTTGCTGAAGCTGCTTCATCACATATGTTGAAAAGTACCACAAGTATGCTTTTCCAAACATACTGAAAATGAGAAATGGCCTGCTTTAGAGTGGGGAAAGGTCTCTAAGATTTCAGCAAAGTATACTGGAACCCTGATAGCTTCAATCAGCGCGCACACCCAACTTCCTCACCTATCTCACAGTTGCCTCCCAGGTATCCGGTGCCAGTGCAGTCACAGATGTAGCGGTTCCAGCCCTCTTTGCACACGCCTGCGTTGCCACAGGGGGCGCTGCTGCACCTCTTCTGCTGCTCGCGGGTGCAGAAGCTGCTGACGCCCGGCGCGCTCTGGATCTCGGCCAGACGGCGGACATCGCGGCTCTTGCCGTCAATGAACAGGTCGCGGACGCAGCCCACGTAGCCGTAGTTGAGCAGGGCCGTCCACACCTCGGGCGGCAGGATGAGGTCTGACTTGGTCTCGGGGAGCCCGCCCAGGTACATGTCACTGTCCAGGTCCAGGATCTCGCTGCCTTCTGGGGAGCTGAAGGGCATACTGCGGCTGTTGACCGAGATAGAGCCTAAAAGGCAGAAATAAAGACATGAGAGATAGCAGAGGGCAGGAAATAGGAGCTTAGCTTTAGACTTGTGTTGATGGACATTCATGATTTTATATCAAAGCCCTTAATGGCTGATATCGCAACCATTTACCCCGCTCAGGTACTTAAGATTTCAGAACATATAATCAAAATCCCTCATTTTTTTAATTAGATTTTTTGGTTGAAACACCCACCATATAATGTTCTGCTCCAAAGTCGTCAACATTCATAAATCATTGAATTAATAATTAGCTGTGTAAAGCAAGCGTTTCACTTGGGACTATTTTCTGGTGGAGAGACCATATCACTCCACCCAATGTCCAGTCATCAAAACACCACAGTGCTGCTGCTTTTGGGAAAACTAATGTGGACGTCTTTATAACAGTGATGGGATACCAGTGTGACCAAAGTTTGGAGTCTCTGAAAATACATTTTCATATCATAGTGGAATGAATGCAAACAAACTAGATAAAACATACAAAAAACGATATTCTAAAATATGACTATCTGCAGTGTGACGTACATAAATGTTATCGATATTATGCTAAACATGCAAAACCACCAGTATGGTCATTTAAATCCGGGTGAGTCACAACAGGTATAACAAAATGACACCCATGAAGCTGGCTGAATATGAATATACCCTCATCTCTATCATATCAGTGAGGGATGATATTAACTGGCCACAATTCAGTTTTTTTTTAATTAAAAAGCCAATATTGTCCTGATATATAAGGTAATATACTGGTCTAATCCTAGATTAGTGTATGTGTGTATGGGGCTGCTGGCTTGTGTGTGTATGCATGTTGAAGTCCTAAGTCAGTGAGTGATTCAGTGAGAGAGTAGATGATTAAGAGAGAGTAAA
>OMLB01014728.1:9510-24528 GCA_900302555.1 Myripristis jacobus
GCGGTGATGTGCTTTTGTCCCTTCCTAAAAACCAGACGTCAAGGAAATCCGCTGTTAGAGACATTTTTATCATTATCATTCAATAAATGACCACAATAATTATGATTATGATTTTTGCCGTAACTGAACAGTCATAATCTGTATACTTTCACTGTTAAACCAAAATACACCACATAAGTGTGAAGCTGTGTTTAAGGTCTTGTATAAGTACAGGTAGCAGCTCGAGTTTTTATATTAGTAGAAAACAACTTTATATGTTGAGCATCTGCTCCCGTTTGGTCCATGTGAAGCCCTTATATATGGTAATTTGGTCATTTTAATCAGATGTAGCCATGTGTGAGATGAATTCCTTCATTTTTGATTGTATTTAAAGGCCTGCATAGTGAAATTATTAGGGCTGTCAAGTGATTAATTGTTTTAATCACATTAATCACAAGGTGGTCATAGATTAATCATGATTAATCACATTTTTATAATGATTAAAATGACTTGCTTGCGTACCCTTCCACTGTTGTTGTTGGGTATTTTGGAAACAACTGTTGCTCTCCAAAGGGGTTGATATGATGGATGATGGATTCCCCGACGTAATCTGATGTTTTTCCGCCCGTTGTCTTCAGCGGCGCTGATGGGCCGACGGTCCATGGAAATCCATTTAGCAGCTACATCGCTCAGTTGTGCTGTGTTGACAAATCTGACCCGTGCACACTCCACAAGTGTGTCTTGACAGCTCTGCTGCTGGTGGTGCTAATGTTGTGCGCTGTTGGAGGCACTCGCAAGAAAAGAGAAGTGTGGCGTTTAGCTGATTTTTCATTTGTTGAACTCATTTGTTCACATGACTGTATTTTTTTGTTCAGAGGTCATCGGGAGGCCTCTTGATAGAAAACCTGTCATCCAGTCGTCTTGTCATTTTTTTTTTTTTTCTTTTTTTAAGGGTCAAAAATGGGTCAAAGGTTCATCAGTGCATTTATTTGTGTTTATTTTGTAATAACACGTTTAAGTCCTCAGATTAATCATATGTGTTGAAACATTATCTTTGACAGTCCTAAAAATTATATGTTTTTAGACTTTTTTCAAAAACAATAACAATCTACAGAAAATTTGAAAAGGTGTAGTTTTGTGCTGTATTTTCACAGTTTTATGCTTAAAATGTCACGAAAACATCCCCTGCCCCCATATTCTCAAATATTTCCCTGTCTGGACTCTCAAGGTTGCCAAGTAACGCCCATCAAGCACTTGGATGTTCTGTATTTCATGCTTTAATATGTGTAAGCCGTGTTCATCCCTCTGTTTCCGCCAACAGGGGGACAAGCGTGAGATGTTCAACTCTGTCCGTGACATGATCTATGACCTCATCGAATGGCGCTCGCAGATCCTGTCCGGCACCCTGCCGCAGGACGAGCTCACCGAGCTCAAACAGAAAGTCACCTCCAAGATAGACTACGGCAACAAGTAAGGATCAGTTTAAGCAGCTTTTAGCGTTGTCCTTCCCTCCTCACACTTTATATCCCTTCATCCTCACATCTAGCTGGTAAAATGACTCTCATTGGTACAGGTCAGCAGTGTCAGTCAATAGAAAATGACAGGTCATCGCTTAGCTTGAGCACAAACTGAGGGGATTTAGCTTCAGCAAACCATACTGTATTCCATCATGACATGACAGCTTTTGCTGCGTCTGCAGTGGGCCAACAAGATCAGTTGAAAATGAAAATTGTGAACTTCACTCTGCGGCTGTGATGAAACTTTGAACCTTTGGCCAGGTAGAGAAATGACTTTTGCCTCAGAAGCGGCAGGAAGTGTTGAGGTGATGAAACACACTGACTCCACCTTGGCAGCAGGCTGCACTCTGCTGATTCCCTCCTGGTGAGAACACTTGGACAAAGGAGGAGAGCTTTGAAAGAAAAAGTCAAGCGAGCAAATATTAGAGGGAATATTGCACACAAGGAAAATGAGGAAAAGGGAGTGGCGTGGAAGTGTAAAATAAAAACTGTGTGTGGGTGTGTGTGTGTGTGTGTAAGTGTGGGGTGCAGGCTGAAAGGCTGTGTCTCCGTCTGCAGGCTGGACTTATCTGTCCTCCCCTCTCTCTCAGCAGTCCTGCCTCCTCCACACTCAGAGCGCCTCACAAAGGCCTGCTGGCCTCAGTCCGTCTCTGTCTTCATGTCTCAGCCGCCTCAGCTCTGCTCTGGCCACAGGCCTCTCTTGTACACCACTGTTTCCTTTCTCACACAAACATGCATGCACACTGGCACCTGTGTTCACACAGCCACAGACACACACTCACATAATGTCTCCATCTCATAAAGGGGTATTGTATATTTTAATCTTACAGGTCTTGAATTCTGCCACTTTTTTGCACTAGGTACCTGGATCTAGATCTGGTGGTGAGAGATAAGGATGGCAACATTTTGGACCCTGAGCTAACCAGCACCATCAGCCTGTTCAGAGCACACGAGGCAGCGTCCAAGCAAATTGAAGACAGAATCCAAGAGGAGAAGGTAAAGTTAACACCTGCACGAGACCTGGTCTAGCCGTTTGCACCTCGCATTAAATTATGATCAGTGTATGGATAACACGTCTGGATGAGCACAAACACATGCAAGGTGTGAAAATACACAGTCCAGTTGTGATGTGACCGTGTTCAGATCAGATGTAGAATGTGAAACACTTGTATCCAGTCACAAGTCAGACAGAATACAGACATGGATAACGCATAAAATCCCAGGTGTAAACGCCATCACATGATGAGATATTTTATAATAAATCCAGATGCAGATTGCATTTTAAAACCATGTGAAATGAGGTCAAAGGAGGTGCAGTTCCTCCATGATCTATAATGCGGAGGTGATCACGGGTCACTGACACCGTCACCCTGCTGGCCTGGGAATAAAGAGGAAGGAGGAGGTGGAAGGGAGACGAGAGACAAAGTTCACATGAGCAAATTCATATCATATCACTAGTAAAGAAATAGTTCAGCAACACAGGAAGCGTTGAACTGTGGTTGGTCCCTTACAGTATATTGGAGTATCCTTGAGAGCAGTGTAACCCCTCCTGTGGAGACTGCTTCCTCCACTGCAGCATCTGCTCCCCAACCCCCCCTTGCCCCGCAGGCCAAGAGCTCAACGTGGGGAGTGTGGCATCTGCACAGCTTGAGTCCTCAGTCTGGAAGTGGGGAAGGATACTTGGCCGCTCACAGGAAAAGGCTTAATCAGAAAATCTAAGAAAATTAAGTGCCCTGCAGCTATGTGGTCTCATCTTACGTGACCTTTTCATCCAGAGGTCTTTATTGCATATACATGGGCAATATAAAAGTCTTCCGGTCAATGGCATACATATTAATGCCGTGGCCCCAGCATATTTTTTTGAAGGGCATCCAGAAGATCCACAATCAATCTTCTCATTACTGGAGATGCAATTCCGGGGGAACACACAAATATAAAGGCTTCTCAGCGTGGAATGCATTGTGATTAGGGCTGCACCCGCCTCACCATTTCCACAGTTGGCCTTTCAATGTGACGAATTGACTCTTTCCACTCCCTACTGCCTATTTTCCACTCCCTATCGTAATATATTCCAAGTGCATTTTTCAGATGATCTGTCTCTTATTGTCATATTGCCATGCCTAGTAACTGTCTAAAGAGAAAACAAACAAAAAAAACCATCAAATCTCAAGGGACAGGCCTAGTTGTGATACTGATGGATTTAAAAATATTATAAAATCGTGCTTCTTAACTTTTAAAGTTGTCACATTTGACAGCAGCTGTGCCTAACATCAAATAATTGTGGAGACCTACAGTATCACTTCTTTTATATGCTGATGCTGTACCAGGGGCCCGCAGACCATTTCCCAGGGCTCATTGTTCAAACTCCACAGGCCACATGTGGCAGGCAGGCAGGCTGGTGAAGAGTGCTGTCCCGGTATTGAATGCAACACCTCTGCTTCCCTCCGGCAGTCCCAGAAGCACAATATTGATCTGAGCAGGCAAGCAAAGTTTGCCTCCACCCCCTCCTTTGCCCTCTTCGTGACTCTGAAGAATGTGGTGTGTAAGATCGGCGAAGACGCGGAGGTTCTCATGTCCCTCTATGACCCAGTGGAGTCCAAGTTCATCAGGTATGCCCATGGGTGCACAATCGACTCACACACACAAACACACGTATAAAGACAAGGGTTTGCATTGTGTTTCCATCATATTCAACTGGCAGAATCCAATTTTCCCATTCATTCCAGTTGAATTATTATTGCCAGTCTCTTATCGGTTTGTGTGCACGCATTAAATAATAGTCTCATGAGCGGTTATGTCGCAAAATGACCATGAGAGGGTTTTAATACCAGTGGAAATGATGTGGAACTAAAGGCTCATCATTGTAAAGATGAACCTAAACATGACAGTGGAGTACACACACCCACAATATTTCATGCTTGACTCTTGCTCACATGGAGTTGCTCTCCACAGCGAAATCAGGACCTCTTTACAAATACACTATGTAATGTAGCTACACTAACCGTCCTGTTAGGTGATGGGCTTTTTTATTTTTGTAAGACATCTTTATTTGAAGTGCCCAAGACTGACTGACCATCAGCTAAAGCATGCACTGATGCACACCAAACACACACACACAGGATTTGCTATTGTTTGAGGATTGCAGCAACAAATCATCACAAGTCCAGCGACTCTGCTTTGTTTCTTTTGCGTCCGGCGTCCGTCATGCATTTCGCTTCCCAAACAGACCTGTGGCCAGATTACTGCTCAGCCTCCTGCAGCTTGGAGGGCAGCCTTAGTTATTGCACCTCATCTGATTGGGATAATCTCGTTGCATTATAGTGGCCCTCGAGGCGAATCTAGCATGAGAGATCGCTTGGGCACATTGAAAGGTTCAGTCACACCTCTTTCCCCGTCCTTTCTCCTTCACAGCGAAAACTACCTGGTGAAATGGTCAAGTTCAGGCCTGGTTAAAGACATAGACCAACTTCATAACCTGCGGGCAGTCTTCACGGTGAGTGTGTGTGTGTGTGTGTTCATGTGCGTGTTCATGTGTGCTCGTGTCTGTGCAAGCTCGCCTGTGGTCTCCCGCTGTTTATTCAGCCATGTTATGAGGGATGTGGGAGCCTGTTTGCGGAGCCTGTATTTGTTAAGCCCTCTCAGAAAGAACCTGGCTCACCGTGTGTATTTACCAAGGCAGTCACCTCTATCTAATGGAGGCCCAAGGGCGGAGGGGTCAGCCTTGCACCCACAGGGAGCACTTTCCTGGATCCGGCAAGGATCGCCCACAGGAAATGAATTTGTGGACACAATCAAAGATGACGTTCAGGCTATTTGTGGTGAAAAGTTGTCCCTTAACAAAAATTTATCCTCCCCTAAAAAGGTGCCATCAGTTGATCGATTGTTCTGCGCCTTGTATTCTCGTAGCCTAATAAATGGCCTGTGCCTGATGGACTCTAAATCCAGACAAATTTGCCAGAGGATTTTGCCAATATTAGATCCGAATTGGATCCGATTGTAATAGCTTTGGATTTGTCTACAAGACATCGTTTCTGGCCGGATTACTCCAAAGAACCAGCCACAGTGTCCCTTTTTGTCTGTTTTTCTTTTGCCCCAGGATTTGGGAAGCGAAGACCTGAAGAGAGAGAAGATCAGCTTCGTGTGTCAGATTGTCAGAGTGGGACGCATGGAGTTACGAGACAACAACACCAAGAAGCTGACCTCAGGACTGAGAAGACCCTTTGGAGTGGCAGGTAAACCGGATCACGCAGAACACAGTGTGCATAGCGTGGCCAAGTGATGAACACATTAATGTAGGTTTCTGTTTGGCTTCGACTGATATTGATTCTAATATTTTTTTAATCTAAGCTTCAGATAGCCATATTTTGCGCCAATTGTGCCAATGTCTTAAAATTTGAAAGATATTTAAAAGATTGCTGTGGAAAAAAAAGGAAATTAGAGTAAGTTGCTTTCAAAAAATCAGCAATACATTCAAACTCCTATGTTTTTTTTTATTTTTTTTTAAGAGCTAGAGAATAACCTCTTTTATTGTGGAGTGGGAGGACATGGACCCGCCGTTATCCTAGTTAGACGGTGCCTTGTGAAAACAGTGATTATCTTTAACCTTTGCTTGAACGTTTCCCATGCGCCTCACCCATGAGAAATTATCCCCTGCTTTGTCTTACAGTTGAAAAATAATTAATGTACCAAGGCCCCTTTCTCCTGGACGAATACATATATTTGGCCAAAATTCAGAGATATCCAGCTGAAGGAGAAAGAGAAATTAGAGTTTGATTTGTCCCCTATTGGCAAGCTTCCAGCCCATCGTAAACTAATTAGATTGGCTTTTCGCCCACGGTTCTCCAACAGAGAAAATTATGCCCCTCTTGCCACCTCTTTTCCCAGTGCCACTTGAAGAGAAGGAAAATGACAGGCTGATTTATGATGGCTTATCTTTAGACATGACCATCAGGGCCATTGTGCGTGGCCATCGCGGAGCGCCGGGTGTTGAGAGTCGCTCGCACCGGGCCTCGCTGATTAAGGGCTTTATGTAGGCGGTTGACCTCTGGGCTGCGGGGTAACGGCGTAAAGCCCGGCCACGCGCGCCCCTGCAACGGCGGCAGGAGAGGAGAGGAGCAAGCGGATCTCCTGCCCTCAGTTTTTGACATCAAATGTGTTTCTGAAGTGGGATCAGAGAACATTTCATGCGCTCCCTCCCCCCACTTCCACTACAAAGCTCGCTGCGCTATGTGGGTCACAGAAATCAAAGTCGACTTGGTGTCACCTCTAATGTGTGTTGAGCCATGCTGATTCCATCACAGGCCCGTCTCTGCCTCCATTAGCGCTCATCGAAGAGCAGAGGGGGCGACTCGCGGTGAGGCCTAGTTAATTCTGGGCCAGCCGCAGCCCTTGGGATGGCGGCGCCCTCCGCCTCTGATGTGGACTTGTCATGCAGTTAGCTCCCGTCTCTATCACAGCGATGCTTTTCTTCACAGGCCTTGTGGATGTTTTAACCGCCTCCCCTTGTTTTTTTTTTTCCCACAGTAATGGATGTCACCGATATTATAACGGGCAAAATGGATGACGAGGACAAGCAGCACTTCATCCCGTTTCAGCCGTAAGTGCAGTGTTAAGCAGAACAGTCATTAGCCACCATAAAAAAAAAAACACATCCAGGCGCCATACAAGCATAGACTTCCTTTTAGCTTTGGATAATGTTGCATTAAATAGGGAGGGCAGCACTGGCATGGTTCTGTCCTTACACTTGTTTCCATCATTGTGAGGGCATATGTATATTTGTGTTAAAGACGCAGTGGCTGTGTGTGTGTGTGTGTTTCTTAAACTCCTGAATCCTTGACACCTGATTAGCGGGGGTTTAAAGACACTAGCGCTGCCCTATTCCCTGCTGACTCAATTAAGGCAATCTCATTAACTGCTGCCATTCTCGTAGGACGGCGCGCAGAGCCAGAGTAACCTTTTCCTTAACGTGATTTCCTGCATAATTGGAAATGCTTCAGATTCAGGCAGTTTAGCTGGCAGATCACCTCACTTAACGGTTTTATCTGTGGGCATAAATCATGGAAATTAGAGCCTTCCAGTGCGAGGAGAAGAATAGGATCTACAAGGGTTTATTTATGTCTCAAGTGTGAATATTTGCCAGTGACTTTCAAACCGGTGAAGTTACCTCGCCGAAGAGCTGGCTCCGGCAGCCGCCCTCGCCGCCGCTCTCTCGCTGTGTGTGTGTGTGTGTGTGTGTGTGTTTTCAAGGCCCGCAGAGACAGACGCGAGACAGGAAGTGAAGCAGCCATACAGGGGACGGCTGGACGTGGCGCTGTAATTTGGAAAGAGCTCTGGCATCCAAACTATGTTGTTTGTTAATGGAAACGGCCCGCAGATACGCTCCAGAAAGAGCCAGATACACTGTAACCGAAATAGTTTGTTGTTCCTCTCTTTGCCAGGGGCTCCTTCTTAATAAAACGGAGGCTCGCTTGGCCTTGTCCAACGCACATTCTTTACAATCCTTGCAAGGAAACCGTTTAGCATTTAGATGTGCCGTTAACACATTTCCAGCAAAATAGTATCATTCGCTTGTTTTTTTCCTGACATCATTAGGTTAATATCTCCCTCCCCAACATGTTCTGATTGTAACTACGGCTACGTGTCCTCTGCCCAACCTTTCTCTGCACTTTTATGAAAATCCTGTCAAAGGCAAAGATTTGGTTTTTGGCCATTTTTATTCATTTCCTTTTATTAATTCTATTGCTCCAAAACCAAATCCGTGTAACAAACGGTGTCAACCCCCAAAAATTGCTTGCAACAACTCACGACATATGATCGAGCATGGGAATGGCTATCATATGTATCATAATGTACTAATCCTCATAGACTCTAAATGATTAAGTAAATAAATAGGCGCCTAATTAAACACAGTGTTTATCACCGATTTATGACCATAACAACTTCCCAGTCGTCCCAGCTTTTATATGATATATATAATTTCTGTTTGGCGTCTGCTGTTGACTGTGTGTTTCCCCCTCAAGGACACCCCCTCCTTGTTGAAATGAAACGCAGAGGAAAGCTTACATTGTGCCTGTTTTCCTGCGGTGTTGTGTCCCATGAGTATTAATATCTCTGTTGTCTCTTTTTCTTCTGCTCGTAACGGTTTTGGATTGAACGATGGAAGCACGACGGAGCCCCGCCGCAGCTTCCTCGACGCTTACATCGCCTCCGTTTTTCTCCTCTATGCTCTCCCCCTTTGTTTTGTTTCGAGTCTCACCACGCTGTAGATGCCATCCCCTTGCCCACCACCCCGCACATCTCTCTCTCTGGTTCTCACAGCTGCCACACATGTGGTGCCTCCCAGATCACATCTGCTGCTTTCTTACGCTCTGCACATCCCTTTTTCTCAATCAGCCTGGCGTTCTCTGCAGCCGAACCCCCTCGGAGTACAAAACATGATGTTGAGTTTTCTTTGCTTCATCCTTAAAGCAGATTGGGGATGCATGTCTCTGGTTGACTCTGGTTATATTCTTGGGATTTTAACCGTCTACCTGTGAATAGGCCCAGGGTCCTGCTTTGAAAAAGTTTCAAGGCTGAGTGCAGGCAGATCTAGCTTCCCGCTGCTGCTGTGGCTCTGTTATGAAGGCCGACTCAGCCTCCTAAATGACGATTTCTCTGTGTGTTTCTGTCATTACCCATCCTGCCTCACTGTTAACTGCTAACAATTGGCTTTGTCTCTGTCACGGTATTCGCATCACTGTTCGGTGTGTCTCTTCTTTCCTCTTTTCTCTCTGTCTCTCTCTCACATCCCACACCCTTCTCCACGACCATCGCCCTCCGAATCTTCTCGCCCCGCTCCTCCTCCTCCTGTTCTTCGTCCTCCCTCCTCTTCCTCCATCCTTTTCCCTGTGGTGTTTTGCCTGTTGTGTGCATACTGCAGGCTAGCGTTGGATGACGCCATTCGCCACAAGCAGCTGAACATCTCCCGTTTTTCACCCAGGGTGGCGGGGGAGAACGACTTCCTCCAGACTGTCATCAACAAAGTCATCGCCGCCAAAGAGGTCAATCACAAGGGTCAAGGTACTGTGCCGCGGTCAGACACGGGGGCTCATTACATTACAGAATCATTTTTATGCCTCACATCTGTGTCTTTTTCAGTTTCTATTAAATTTCATACCAGGGTTTGTCCTTGCTTTGTGCTCCCCTGTCTTAAAATTGCTCCCAAGGACGGCACCAATTGGAGTCAAGGGACTCCTCTGAAACAGCACAAAACTTTCTGCAGCACTCTGCTTCCTTCCAGAACGATGCGCACTGCAGCACCGGGCCAGGCCTGGTGCTACTTTGGCAATTGGTCAAAGTCTAAAACTTACAAAAGACAAAAACAACAACAAAAAGCTCACTGCAGATCAAGCCTTTCATGCCATAGGTTTGTTATGCATCAGGGTTTTTTTTTTTGTTTTTTTTTATTAAATCAAAAGTGCATTTGGGACATACTCTACAGGTTAAGAAAATGGTATGTACGAATTTTCAGCAAGTTCAAAAACAAAAAAAAATCTTGTTTCAGAAAAAAATCGTGTTTCTTGTTCATCCATTTATCCATTTATTTATTCATTCCAGTAAACAGTCACAGTCAGTGAAGACTGTGGGATAATGGTCCATCAGTATCTTTCTTATTGTGACACCAGATGTATTTTAGAAATGATGATTTAAACAATTAATTTAAACTGCCTGTTGTTTGTTGAGATTGTCCAAGTTCTTGTTCATAATGCCAAACAACCTGGAAGATAACCTGCCACTCAAATGGCTCATTCACCTCATGACCTGATGACCAGCTACTAAACTTTTATTTGGCACAGTTTCCATGGCCTTCCTCTTTCTGTTACTCATTCTTCTCCTTCTCATCAGTTTCTTCTTCCCCTTTCCCTTACCTCTGCCTTCCCTCTTACTTTGCTCTCTCCTCACTTTCTGTCTTATAACTAAATGGCTAAACTGTTCTCAGATGCCACATTGCTGCTAGCAGCAATAATTTAATTCGATGGCATATTAGAGAGCTGTTCATACAACATCAGATTTCCCCCAAATATATTGGCAAGGCACAGAAACTCATCTCACAGATGAGAACATAATTCTTTGTCAAGTGCCCACACTATAAATCACAGCTCATTCTATAAATAGTAGCACACATCACCATGACTACAGGATCTAAGTAATCCAGCTGTTAATTAAGCTGGTGATTCATCTGCAAAAACTCGATTTTATCATTGATTTGACGTGTCTGCTTAGAACAACAGTAGCCATCTGAGGATTGCGGGGAGGATTTGTAGAAACATCATGACGGCCTCCCTGGTATTGTCATGTCCTATGAAGATGTACTCGGAAAAATGTCAGGTCTGCTCAGGCCCAGACGGGGAGAGCAGCAGAGCACCGAGAGCAGCTGTTTTGGTCACGCTCGCATATCAAAAGGCTTCCAGCTAGGCTAGCGAGAGACCTGTCACTCGTGACAATATGGGGCCTGTACAGTGAAAGGGAATAAAGCCCCCGGTCGCACAGGCACCACTAATTTTGGGAGCATGCAAACGGGGGCAGATCAGTGCGAGGGCTTTAATTGGATGGCACTACCTTTTTGGAGTCATTTCCAGTCCTTTTCAAAACATTGTGTCTTTGCTTCTTTTTCCCCCCGACTGAATATTACGAACGAGTGATGCCAAGCCCGCTGTATTGTGGTTACAGAATAGCTGAAGCCAGTGTGCCATGCAGCGCCTAAGCCTCCCACCAGGAGGAAAGGAGACCAGCCACTGGTGTTAAATTGTCGGGAAAGATGATCCGTGAAAGCCCCCCTTGGTCCATTGTTTCAGAATTGGCCAGGCCCGCAGAGTAGCGTCCCTAGCATCACAATCTCGTGTCTTTCCAAGAACAATCATTTAGCTCTGGAAATTACTGGTCCATGCTCTGCTTGAACAATTTAACTGCTCTACCTTAAATGTCACTGATTTTCATTCAAAACAAAACGGTGCCTGAAAAAAGAGGTCAAAGCTTTGGGGACGGTATTGTGAATTTTGCAGTGGAACAGAGTGCAGTTTTTTCCATGTTTATTCAGATTTTTTTTTTTTTTTTTTTTTTAGGACACACAGCTCCCTTTGCTTGTAATGTGTAAAACTTATTTTTCTGCTCTTACTCGGTGCTCAGGAGCACTTCTGCAATATTTAGCAGAATTAAGGTATGCAGTGTTCCAGGCCGTGCAGAGCCCCAGTTGCTCTGCAGAAAAGAAATCCGATGTGCTTTCTCTTAGTCACAACCGCACTCCTGTAACTGCTTTTTAGTGTTAATGGGTGGAGTTTTTTAAAATCGTTTTCTCACCTACTCCAATCGTGCATACACCCCCACCACACTGCCCCAAGCTGAGCACTTAGAAAGCATTAACACGTTTTTTTGCTCTTTTTTTTTAATGTGTTTGCGTAATCACATCCCTGAGCATAGCTTCTGTTTAGTAAGGTGTCTTGCCCTACAGCTACTTCTCTTTTGTCTCTTTACGACAGCAGAAAGCAGGAAAACAAGTCTTTTTTTTGTTTTTTTAAGAATTTCCCTAGGGCAGTTTGGTGTACCGCTGTCTCATTCTGATGATATTTTGGTCCTCCCTCCTGCGATGTGCCCTCTCACCAGGTCTGTGGGTGACTCTGAAGCTGCTTCCCGGAGACATCCATCAGATTAGGAAGGACTTCCCCCACCTGGTGGACCGATCGACAGCTGTGGCTCGGAAGATGGGTTTTCCGGAGATCATCATGCCAGGTGGAGGGTTCACAGAGCTTTACCTCGGCTTTCTGTCCATGAGAAATCTCCTGTATGAGTTCCATCAAAGACAAATTGAAAGCTAAATTCGCCCAGGAAGTACCATGACAATTAAAATTTCCTAAAATGTGTGAGAGACGTTCGCTCATCAACACAACTGATGCAGTTAGCCGTAAGATATGTGTCATACGCCTCCCCAGTGACCTCTACGAAGACTTAAAAAGTGAAGATTTCATCGTTATCACTTGTTTGTTGTTGTTTCTTCAAGGTGACGTACGGAACGACATCTACGTGACTCTGGTTCAGGGGGAGTTTGACAAGGGGAGCAAGACCACGCCCAAAAACGTCGAGGTGACCATGTCCGTCTACGACGAGGACGGGAAGAAACTGGAGGTACGAATTAGGAATGTCACTTTCCTGCTTTGGCATTTTTTTATTTTTTTATTTTTTTGCCTGGGTTCAATTCCCCCCGCAGCATCTAGGATGTAAGTGCTGTAGCTGATCTGTCTCTCAGACAGCCTGTGATTTGCCAGGCTTTCTTTAAACTCACACAGCTCAGCACACTGCTTAACTGACCAGGACTCCCATAAAGCAGTGTGATACACAGGTCAGACTTTATGCTTTTGCCGCCTGTCACAAATGACAGACTGCAATTTTGGTGCTATGCGGTTGATTGACTGGGCTAATATTTGGCTCACCACTGCGGGAATCAACCTTTATCGTTGTCAGAGTCGTAGCTGGTGACTAAAGCACATGGGCTTGCAATATGGGCAGAGAGAGGGAATCGCAATTGACTGTTCGACTGTAAAATCTGCGCTTCCCTTAATTGGCACGATCACCTCTACCAGCAGAGATGGAAGGATGTTATGTTTTCATTTGCACGGTTTCTGTGTTTGTGAGTTAACAAGACAGTGCAAAAAGTTATGAATGGGTTTGGCTGAAATCTGGTCGACGGATCGCTCTTGGCCCGGGAAGCAGATGATTAGAATTTGCTGGTGAACTGGATCTGGGATTTTTGCCATTAGACAATAATTTATGTTTTTGAGCCATAAATATTTTGCAGCCTTCATGTGCTGGTCGCGGTCCAGCACCCAGACCTTCCAAGCTGGCTGCTAAACGGCATCCTGCTGCATGTGCCAACTTGTCCAAAAATCAAACCTAGAAGACAAACAGTAAGCAAGCACAAACCATTAGAGAGGCTGCAACTTTGCAATTTGGAGAGCTGTTGAGTGTTGCCGGAGGTTGGCACTTTTACAGCCTTCAGGTTTTTTTTACTCCTGCCTCGACCCATTATCGCCTGACGCCCTAATGAAGCCGGTTGCTGTAGCCGCTGACCCTTTATCCAGTGTTTCATTATTGTCATCCCCTGCTTGACTTTACATCATCTTCTGCAGGGGCTAAGAGTCAAACGGAGACGTGAGGAGCTTAGAGACGTCGTACACGCAGGGCGCACGGGTGGAAATCGTTGCCGGAGCTGCGTGATCTCAAATTCGAGCGTTATCTCGGATGTGTGCGTGCATATTCTGCCTACATGTACATTTGTGCAGAGCAGTGATGGTGGAGAGATGGGAGACGGTGAAATTGCGGTTGTGGGGAGCGCTATCTTGCGAACAGTGCATCAGTAGATAACACCTTTTTTTGCCTCAAGTGTGCATTAAGTCGTAGATGATGAGGCTTCATAAATGATTTGAGGAAGCGTAGATGTGCCGCTGAAGGTCTGTTGTGATTGTTGTGGTTCTGAAGTGAAAGAGACGAAGATAATCTCTGCTAGATGGGATGAGGTGATGCATGCACGCCGCCTCGCTGGCTTTACAGTGTGGCAGTAACTTCCACAGTTACCATCCTGTTTATGGCTTGACTGTTGCACATTAACTCAGCAGTTTCCATAACACCGGTGTGCTTACTCAGTGTGCATACGTGGAGCATTATCACCGTGTATCTGCGTTTAAAGCTGTCATGGCTGCTTGGCTGCAATGATTGGAGTCAGTGACAGTGGTCGACAGTGATTAAGCAACATTGATCCGAGCCGGTGGTCACGGTGGTGTCGCCGTACCGCGCAGCAGCCTCCGTCAACCCTCCTTGCGTCTTGCAACTTCCTGCATCTCCTCGGCTCTCCTGGGATCGGCAGTAATTTGTCAAATTCTCCCTTTCCTGGAACGTAATCGGCTGTAAGGAAATTCTGCGAGGCGCTGTCTTCTTCCTGCGATTTTGTCTGATGACCGGTCTGAGTGTGATCTTTGATAAAAGAAACGCAACTTCAGCTTGTTGCTATGGAAACATGGAGCTTGGAATCACACCTACTGGGGGGAAAAAAAAAAAAAAAGAAGAAACATTTTTTTTTTTTCCCACTTAGTCGTTTACAGTAATAGCATGGAGGAGCCGGCGTGCACCAGGCCCTGCAAACAGCAAGATGTAATGGTCAAGTTTTATAAAAGGTTTACTGAGAATCTTCCACTTTGCTTGCCTTGACTCTGTGTTTTTCACACTTGGCATTTTTCTCTCCCCTGACCCCTCCCTCTCCTGTCCACGCTTCCCCTCGTTCACTTTCTGCTCTCCCTGTATGCCTCTGGCTTTTCTCATCCTCTGATCGTCCATCTGTCTCGAGAAGGGCTTTGCGGTATTGTGAAGTGAAAGGACGGACAGCGAGTCCCTATTCCCCCGACATGTTGGCACAACCCCGTAAAACCCCTCTCACCTGCGGCTAGGCTCCGGCCATGATGTGTGGCTGCATCCCCCCCCCCCCCCCCCCCCCCCCCCC
>OMLB01014728.1:28199-39283 GCA_900302555.1 Myripristis jacobus
TCCACCTGGACAACCCTCCCGTCACGCTTGGCATCTTGCTGCTACAGCCTCTGCAGGGACTAATGCTGTTACGCGGCCTGCCTTTGAAACCTCACTACTTGCAGTTATCTGGCTGTAATAGCCGCTTTAGGAAGTAGCACACGTCAGGTGACTCTGAGACTGCAGGGGCATGCTGATGCTGCTGAACCTTAAGCTGCCAACAAATGACAAAGGAGAGATATGCTGATAAAGTGCAATTGTTTGGATTCTTTGGATTCATGTTTATTGTAAGCTTTTTAGTTAACTTCCAATACCTGCACTCTACTCAGTATTCAATTACTCCAATATACAGCTGATTCTTGTGACGCAGAATCTACACCTTTACAGTAAACTGACTCATATTTGGTGTCTGCATTCTCTTGGACACATACGTTCCAGGGAAATGGTTAACATATCTACATGTGAGGCTGCGGACTTCAGGCCCATGAGTTGTCTGCCTCTGTCTTCCTACCTGCTTCCCCAACTGCTTCTAGCAAGCCATGAACTTTTACTCGGAGCGCAGACTGACACAGCTTCACATCACAGCCGCTGCTGGAGCTCAGCTCATCTACTCAGTGTCTCAGCCCCCTAGTGATGAATCAGGAGGCCCCTGAGATCATGCTTCAAACTACCGCTGAAGCATTGTCAGGCCTCATCAGACTGATGGCTGCCACCACAGATGTGGCCGTGGCTGCAGGAGAGAGCCGCCATCTTTGCACTCCTGTTTCATCTGCCGTCGTGCCACTACCTGGTGACTGCAGGGGAAGGGAGGCCTTTAAATGTAGCACAGTAGAAAAAGCAAAAACCTGAGCTGACAGCCCACCTCCCAGTTGGAGGTTCAGCCAACGTCCATAGACATTTGGCTCGGATGGACTCAAAAGCGTCATTCAGTCCTGAAAGCAGCCAGTTTTTTTTCTGTGTTTTTGAGCCTCCAACTCTCCCCTCTCATTTGGAAATTGCTGATTACATTTTCCTCAACGGGATGGCATGCCTACGGTGTTTCCTCTCCACTGGTTTCTCTCCAGCCAGCCCAGCAATTATTCACCGGTGAAGCTGCAGGCAGCAAACCAATGAAGGGATTTATGCAGATGGAATGCGTAAGATACTTCGATGAATCAACTCTCCATGGACGTAAATTTGAGCTTGTTGATCCACAATGATGATATATGCGGCCTTATGTGAGCGCGTGGGTACAGGACCAAGCCATAATTCTCCAGCCCAGTTATACAGTACCCCACCTCCCCCATCCCCCCATCCCCACTGAGCATCTTCTCTACACTGTGTCAGGATTATATGAACTGATCAAAGCCCCAGTCCTTAGATAAAGCGCAAGTGCAGCCTTCAAATGCTAATGGGATCTCAACATGTAAAATATTTAATGACCAACCGCCATAAATCCATTTTTATAAAAGTTTTACTTGAAATCCATTACTGAAAAATAAAGTAGAAACGTACATACTTACAAGCATTTGATAGGAAAGGTTATGAATAGTAAATACCTTGAATGTCAGCAGTCAATTTCAAGCAACAGCTCGGATGGCAGGACTGGGCAGTGGGTCGCCCTCTCCATCAGCAAAGGTCACATCAAAGGCAGAATCAGCGGAGAGACTTTTAAGATTGAGCTTTATGTCGGGGATTACCTGCCCTTTGTGTCTGTTTGTTAATGAGCTGCTGTGAAATCAGCCACGTTGCACGGTCCATTGCACTCGAGATTCTCTCTAAAGGCTGTCGCGCCGGCTCAGCGTGCCTGAAGATGAACACTTTCTACATGAATTACGCGCGCACACTTCTATCCAGACGTTTGCAAACACGCGCGGCCGGAATCACACTTTTGTGCAGACTCAAGCAGGCGGACCTGTGTTTACACGCGTGCAGTCAATCCAATATTAGCAACCAGTGACAAACAACCCCCGTCCGTGTTCCTGTTCTGTCCCGCTGACATGCTGCCTCTTCTCCTCCCACAGCCAGAGACAAATCAGAGAAGATATTTGCCCTGTCTTTTGTGAAGCTGATGAGGTATGACGGGACGACGCTAAGGGATGGCGAGCACGATCTCATTGTGTACAAGGTAAATATGAAAATATCTTTTCACACAGCTCTGCTGGGTTCAGTCTGTGGTTGCTCCTGGCATCCCTGTCATTGACTACCCACCTGCAGGGCCGGCCCACGCTCCTCATGGCGTGACCATAACAGATATGAGATTTGGGTGAAAAATTGACCTGTCTTATTAGTAGCTGCTGTAATAACGGCTTCACTGCCTTCTGTGGAGAAATGTGTATTTAGTCCATGTCAACCCCCACACTGAAATGAAATTACTTTCCAATTAAAACGCCTCGTGTAATGATAGCTTTGCGTTACAGCTGTAGTTTATGTTAATTAAAAAGTTAATATGGGAAAAATTCCCCCAGTTAAACTTTTTTCACTCTCTTTTTACTATGTTTGCACTGGAATTGTCACTCAAAGCTGCTATGAAATGTCATTAACTTGTCATGCTACAACTGGCAGCAATGGAGTTAGTTGACTTCATTTCAAAACTTAATTGATCCACAGGGAAATTTGGTGTGTGGACATCATAAAAAACACAAAAATGCCAAATCACCACAGCATACAATAGTGATTTTTGGATGCTGATTTGTGTTACAGTGCAAACACTGGGCAGCTGTTTGTGTAAAATGTGCATACACCATGTCTTTGCAGCATATAAAAAATGAAAGAAAATGAATGAACTTCTATGGATTAGATGAGTTTTAAATTCACTGATGAATTGCAAGTAATCTTAGGCTTATCCTGGACAAACAGGCAGAAGCAAAGAAGCTCGAGGACTCGTCCCTGTACCTGAACCTGCCTGCCACCAAGCTGGAGTTGGAGGAGAAGGGCTACTCCGCCACCGGGAAGAGCACCCAGAACCTGGGCAACTGTGTCATCAGCAAGGACTCCTTCCAGATCTCCACTCTGGTCTGCTCCACCAAGCTCACACAAAACGGTACCAGCCTCCACACTTGATTATCATGTACAAACTCATTCCGCTTCTCTCGCCTTCTGTTCTCTCTGCTGTCTTCCGCGGTTGTCAAGTGCAGCCTCTCAAATCTGCCGGGGAAAAGGAGCTCCTGCTGAAGAAAGAGACTTTTCATTAGGCAGACCGGGGCTTTTGAAACATATTTTGGCTCACAACCTCTGAAGGTGGCAGACTCAGAGACAGATTACCCCTGGACAGAAAACATATCCCTCTTTGGCTAAGAGGCCTTATTAAAATCCATTTTTCACAACTGAAGGACTCCAGCAACGTTTCTTATAACCCTTAACTCCTCTGTCCTTCACTCCTTTCACCTGTTCTCCATCCCTGGCCACATGTCTGACACTAACCCTCTCTCAAGACTTCTCTTTCATCCCTTCTCCCTCAAACTAACCCACTTTCCCTTCCTCAACTCCCCTCTGCTCTCCGTCTCAATCAGTAGATTCCAGGCCATCTCTGCTGAGGGGAGGACAGCTCTGCTCTGTTTACTGCTGTCAATCTGGCATGGAGCATTTTATTTCCCAGGGTGCTGACAAGAGCCATGCTTATTAGGCTAAGGAAATCCCCCACCAAGGCCCATGGCGCACTGATTAAGGACTACGACCCCTGTGTTTCCCAAGTATTTATGCACATTCATAAACCGTGGAACAGTATCTCCGGTTTTTAAGACGATCACTGTAAACCCCATCGGGCTTACTGGTCTGTCCGAACCATTTTTCACAACCTTGTGGCGGTCTTGCGTCACGTGAGCGCTGCTGGAAGCTGGTCTGAGAGGGTCGGAGCTTCCCGGTCTGATTGAAAACTTACCGGACAGACGCTCGGTGCTCTCGTTTCACAGTGTCCCCTGCACGTTGTTCCGTGCGTGATGCATTGCTTCCTCGCGTTTGGGTACGCAGGGCTCAGCCACGACTTCCAGGCGAACCAAAGATGAACTGAAATGACTTCCTCATTCTTTGCCGTGACGACTTTGCCACAGTCGGAAAGAGAGTGAGAATGAACAGGGGACAGATTCACTGCAGCCTAACATTGACTGGAAATGAAATTAATTGTTTTACTTGCCCCAAGCAGTGCCCCATTTGAATAATGATCGCAACGTTTCTTATTGTTTTTTATTCATGGTGACACAAAGATAATTTGAAACGGGCGAGGACGGACGGAGTGGAAGGAAATGCTCGGAGTGAGCCGCTGAAGCGAATCGATGCGGCGGCGAGTTCCAGCACATTGCAGTCCGGTCACACGGCGTATGCAGCAGCAGAGCGGTCGCTCTCCGGGTACGCCACCGCAAAGGCGAAAGTGCCACTTACCTGCTGCAGGACTCATAACCATTAAACTTTCTGCTACCTTGTTACCCCTCCTCTTGTGATCCCCCCCAAAATGAAAGACTGAACTTGTTTTTTTTTCCCCCCCTTCCTCCAAGTGCCCAGCACAATGTAATCCCCATGGAAGCTTAAGTCCTTGTTTTCATCAGTGTGCAGCCTTAAATTTCAAATTAAGGTGAGGCCAGAGAAGATTGACTGCTTGGAGTCTACTAAATCGACAGAGCTGCTCTCCAACACGGCATCCCTTTATTAAAGGAGACGAAGGCTCTGCATTTCACCCACAACATCAAGACTCTCACTGCACAGCATTGATTCTTCCCATCTGTGGACAGAGAAAGAAGCGTCTCTTCTAAATGTGCTTTTGTTTGACTGATATGAGCGCGATTAGGCGGAAAACTCCTCACTCTATTTTTGAGTTTTGTGTTTTGTTTGGGGGATTACGCGAGTTGAGAAAGTTTTATGCCGTTTGTGCCTATAAAACCTTTTGGACGCTCATTGTGCAATTTCAAAAATACATGGATGTCGGTCTAAAAATAGGTCTTTTTCATCAATCCGGATATCTTCACATATTTGAGGTGCAAGTGCCCCCCCCCCCTACAGCGGCATTGTATGGAGAACTTTCCGTCTGCATGCCTATTGATCGCTACTAGGCCTTTTTTTTTTTTTTCCTTTTAGCAGCCATCATATTAACATGGAGGCTTGATGTGACCCCGCGGTAAACAGGCAATTTAATCTTTGCGGTGTAATGAGGACCTGTGTATGTGTGTGGGAGAAGAAGTGGATTTTTGCCGTTGTTATCCTGCCTCTGGTCTCAATAATATGCACAACAAACGTTCATAAAGCCTCCGTAATGAGGTCACAGCGGACCACAGGAAAAGGGCCTGGGCTGGATCTCGGGGACGGGGAGGATTTTGTCGTCAAACCTCCTGCTCTGCGTGTTGGAAGGAGAGCTTGCGATATAGTAATGTTCCCTCAGAGGCTTATTAAGTTTGGTCGCTAGTATGCGCCGTCATTTATCCTCGATCTCTGGCGCCCTCCTGGTGTACTCAGTGGGTGGTGATCTCGAGTGCGCTGGCAGAGCCGAATCCCCTGGCCTCCCTTTACTGATTAGATTAGACAACCAAGAAATAGCCCAAACCATTGTGTGAAGTGCCATGTAGATCCATACAACACACTGCAGGTAGAAATCGATAGGCACCATCCTCCCTCCTTATCTCCCCACCTCTCTCGGACTTGTGCTCTCTCTCTTCTCAGTGTGTGTGTGTGTGAGAGATGGGCTGCAGTGTGTGTGTCCTGCTGGGGGAATCCAGCCCCATAGAGCGGCTCCACTGCTGATATTTACCTGGCACTTTGTGATGGTAATTTGAAAGGCACCAATGGGTGCTTGGGGATCAGACTGCCTCGTCACCACACACCGACTTTGATTAAATACAGAGGTTTGCGTGTGAGTGTGCTTGCGTGTGTGTGTGTGAGTGCGCGCGTGCATGTGTGTGTGTGTGTGTGTGTGTGTCCCTGAGGATATGCCATCCCACGCCAAAGCTCTGGGAAAAGGTTTGAGTTCTTTTAATAAAGAGAGGCAGGCCAATTCGTCTCCCACAGTGTTGGAGTCTGCCTGCTTTATTAAAACCTAGAAGCTCTTTAAAACTCGCACCCAAACAGCTCACTCACTCACCCACACACACACTCGCTCGGTTTGCTCCACCCCCCCTCTTTCTGTTAACATCCACCTGTCCCTCCATCTTCCTGTCCAGCTGTCTCTCAATTTTTCATCTCCTCTCCTTTCTCTGCGATATCCCACGGCGTGCAGGACTGCCGCCGCGGGCTGCACATGTCAAATTGTGGTCAGTCACTCATGCGGGACCTGCGAGGGACGTTTAGTGGGACGCCTGCATCGTATGTGTCCAGGCTGCAAGCTGTCAGAGTTGATTCTGTCTGTGTACGACCAGGAAAAGCAAAAGCGACACGGAACAAAGCTGTATTGTAGTTGATAATCTAGCCATGTCATTTTTTTTTTCAGAGAATATCTTAGTTACACTAATATTGTTCATGTGACGCCACCTTGGTATTGTTGATTTTTGGGAAATAACAGACGCGTGCAGATTCGCAGACGGTTTCATGCCTGTGTATTCACCTGCTACTAGGTCAAATATACCAGACTAGATCAAATACATTTAGCCCAGTAATATAATCAAAACGTGCTTGACTGGAAACTAGAAATTATCTGTGCATGTGAAGGAGGAATGCACAGTGCATGCAGGGGGCGTGGCCACATGCAGGGGGCGTGGCCTCATCAACAGCCCTGCACTAAGTGGGTTGCTGTGTGCATGGGATGGAGGAATGCACAGTGCAGGGTAGAAATTCAACCTCGTTAAATCTGCTTCTTTCAAACAAGATTATGGTGCAAGATGTTTTTTTTTCCAACAACATTTACAGGCTAACCTGCAATTTTTCACTTTTTCAGTTTATTCCTGTTCATTCCCCTTAATTCCCATATATTCCTGTTAATTCCCATGGAAAGTTTCCAACTTTTGCAACCCTACCTGCTACATTGTGTATCCTTATGAATCGTGAATCGGCGCAATTCATATTCGCGTCATTGTAATGAGCTGCTGACAAGTGGTCTCACCTGAAGACTTTGTCAAGCAAGGAAAAAAATGCCACTTTAAAGCCCTTCCCAAAAGACCGCCTGCGACACATACGCACATACGCACACACAACACTCCACGTCCATGATCCCCACATCTGAGATGAAACACTACTTTTAATTAAGTTAGATTTATGCAGGCGGTTTCCCAGTGCTGGGAGCTCATGTGAAGTGGCTGCCGGCTCTTCCCAGGGTATTTGCAGTGTGTGGCTCTAAACGGAGGCTGGCGGGAGGCTGGAGGAGTGGCAGGGATCTAATGACAGCCGAGCTGAGAGAGGCCCTAGCCTGCTGAAAGATGTTTTCGCATGCTGTTCTTGTCTTTGGCTGGAAGAAAGGGAAATAATTCATTTTACATAGAAATGATCACTTGAGAAGGAGAGTGGGGAATTACACCGAGGTTTCGTCTTTTTTTGCGCAGCTGCTCTTACTGCATTGTGGGATAAAACCTGCGCTCCGCTAACGTGACTGACACAAATCTAATATTGTCAAGACATCTGAATACAGTGTTGTCGGTATAAAGAAAAAGGTACAAGCTGCTTAAAGCTACTTGACAACTTTGTTTGCTTTGTGGAAATGAAGATGAGCGTGATCAAAAAATGCTTGTGTCAAGAGAAGATACACACAAGCATTCAAATGGTAATGTGAGGTCTCTTTTACATTTCAGTTATGCGCTGGTTACAATGCATTTTCTCAGAATGAATAATTCTTCTGCATCTTCTTTGCATCTGCTGATTTAGTGTCTTCGTCCCAGCCTTGTTGTCAGCAGCACTTCAGTTGCAGGGCACATGCTGTTTGTCCTAGTCGCTGTGTGATTTTCCCTGCAAATCCCAGGCAAGCCAGTCCTCCCCTTCCAAACTGGCGTGGATCGTCCACACCCCCCCTGCATGGCTGTCCCATACGCTGCCGACAGAGTGACCTCCTCTTGTCTGCCTCTGTCAGCATGGCCTGTGACAGCGACACCCCGCCGGGGCCGAGCTGCCTGATGATTTATCCTCATTTCATTTCATTTGTCTCTCCGAGGTGCTAAGCCGTCAATTCCAAAATCTATATCTCCTTGGGGGGAGAACTCCTGGTCGTTTAGACAAGGCTCCGCGACTGAACCGTGATAGGGTGTCAGGACTGCAGATGATAGGCATCCATCACCGTGTCGTCACACTTGATTGGCTCTGCCATAGCATGACGGGAGGGGGAGCGAGGGGGGGCAGGAGTAGCGAGGGTCCCGGGCAAGCTCATGATCCCAAGGGACTGCTGGGAGACAAGTGAGCCCTCCGTGGCCGCGCTGGACACGAAGCCTAGCTTTTCTTCCTCTGCAGATCTGAAATGTGGTATAGATAGAAGTGGCATTCTTTCTGGCCTACAGTCATTACAGTCCAAATGTGGCGACCTTGAAGTCAAAATCATTAGTGGCGCTCTCCGCTCTGCCGTACCTGCTGGTTCCTACCATTTTGAAAGTGCGATTCCTTTTGTCCTCAGAATTGATCTGATTGATGTCCGCAGGTCTGGGAGGTACAGCGCCTTAACAGATTGAGATGAGTGAGTTTTTTAAGCCCCCGATTTGATAATCTGCCAAAGGTGGTCTGAAAGAGTGCTCCCTTGAGCATGATTAATCACATTGTGACTCATCCTCTTATGCATAAATTCATTTTCCATGATTAAATTAAATGATCTAATAGAACGATTTTTTACACATTAGGGTGGCATGGATTATTACGACTCTATTTGGGACGTTTAAAACTGATTATTATGGGGGGGAAACATTTAACAACTTGACACCAGCGCTCATAAAAACGCAGATGACAGACCTTCTCTGTTGTCTTTGCAGCCGTTGACTGCCTCAATCTCAATCTCAATCTCAGTTTCTCTGTTTTGGGCATATCAGTGGTTAATAGGGTGAACCTGTTTGTGCTCTGTGTCTTCTTTTCCAGTGGACCTGCTCGGCCTGCTGAAGTGGCGCTCCAACACCAGCCTGCTGCAGCAGAACCTGCGACAGCTCATGAAGGTGGAAGGTGGAGAGGTTGTCAAGGTCAGAGGGTCAAAGTTCATCCACACAATCACAAAAACCCATCTCCCTTCTGTGTGTTCTGTTTTGTTTAAATCTTGAATGAACACCGTTGTTTTATCATCTTTATAGCACCTGATGCTGACTTTTAGTTGCCCGACCGACAACCAGGCATCATATTTTGGATTCTGAAATTGACAAAGTGGCTGCTGTATTCTAATGATTATATTTGGAGCAAATAAGGTCCTGTGTAACTATACCACATATTTAAATGAGGCAGTGATAAAGCGATAAACATATTTTTTACATCAACAACACAAATTGTTTCTGAGTTTTGATCAGCCTCTGTCTTTAGTGGCCTTGTCCAGGTTTCCCTTGCAAATCAGATTCCCTGATCTCATTGATAAGATTAAATACAATTTTAAAAAAAGGTTAAATAAAAGGTTAAATCATAAACCTGTGCTCATCGCAGTGTTATATTGCTAGATTTTATTATATTTATAAGAAATGTGTTGTTATGTTTTACCCCCTCTTGCCCACACAGAGTTTGTGTGTGGTGAACTGACAAATTTGCGTTGCTGACCAATAGAGACGCTGCTTTTTTTACGGCTGACCGCTTCGTTTGACCAATGAAAAAGAAAGTCCACCTTTGCAGTGCCACGCCGTTCAATTCTAGAAAATACTTTTGAGGAGAACACACAAGCAAGCAAAAAGGTACTGGGGGTTTGGCACCGGCAATTCCTTCTGTCGAGCCTTGAAAAATATTTCACATTCTTCTGCCTACATACATATGAGCAACGAAACAAAACAAAACAAAAACATCATCTCAACAGCTGGTGACACGAGCAGTGCAATCAAAGGCGCTCCTTGGTGTTCCTGAAAGCCACAGCTTCTTGGCAGCGATTCCACAAATGATTTCACTGCCTGTCGGTGGGGACAGGTTGTATTTTTTGTTTTTTTTTTTTTCGTTAACAGTGTCTGCAGTCAGGAGGGAGAAGGTAATGCCACCTACAATGTACAGAGAAGTTGTCCTGCTGTCAAAATTATAGGCAGGCCTTTAAAGTTCCCAGCTTGGGGCAGATGAATAAATCAGTATCTGGAGGAAGTTTTGCGTGGACTGGTTGGGGGCCTGACAGATTCCAGCACACCCGAGGAAGTCCCTCACGAAGACAGATTTGATCAGGCCGGATAGATGTGTCAACCGCAGCTGGACTTGTTCATTAAGCCATAGGGGTGTGATTACCATTACCAGCACAGCGGCGCTCGATCTCGTTCAAAGCGCTCGGCAACCGCTGCTGTACAATCAGCCGGCGTTTCAGCTCGGCATTTCAGAGCCAATTTATCAATATGCATCAATCATTTTGTGGATTTGTACTGGGGTGTTTACAGAGGTCATATCGTGGATAAAGCCTGGGAGAGTTCCCGCGTCCCTCCAGTGCGTTGTTGTCGATCAGTATCCAAGCATTACACTCCACCGTCATCAGTGTAATGCCGCTGACTGTTATCACGGCTCGAGTGTGATTGAAGTGGGCTTTAAACGCCACGCGTCCACGTTGTTTGTCTCTTCGAGCGAACATGATGCATCTTATCCTCTCGACGGCAGACCCCTCGTGCGGCGTGATGGCTTTGTTTCCGACGCCTCTTACATCTGTTTTCGCGTCGCCTGAGAATTGGCGGAGTAAACGCAGCCTGTCTCCCGAGAGGGGGACGCTGTGTACGGTTAGTGTTTTGCCGGAGGTAATGCTGACAGGGAAATTATTAAAGAGCTCGTAGCACTTCACTGGCTAATGTTCACAGCTGTACGGGGGATGGTTAGCTATTGAAGTTTACAGCTATGTCACGGTCCCTCGCTGCCTTGCCAAATAGCTGCCGGAGCTTGGGGGGGTTCAATTCCCACTGGCTTACATCGTAAAAGTACCATTTGTGCCTGTGCCAAATGTTTGCATTGAAAAAAGTTGTTTGGGATGAAAAATTCGACATCCCTTGGGCTTACGGGAAGCCTTTCATACCTTATTGGATAAAATTAAATATATTCTTGTGAAGCTAAAGCCAAATCTTGTTTTTTTTTTTTTTTAGTCTTTGAAAACTTGG
>OMLB01014728.1:40063-56980 GCA_900302555.1 Myripristis jacobus
TTTTTTTTTTGTGACGGCTGCCAGAGTTATTGTTGGTCTGTCGTGACACGCTGTGCATCTGTCATTCCAGTTTCTGCAAGACACTCTGGATGCTCTCTTCAACATCATGATGGAGAACTCAGACAGTGACACGTTTGATACCTTGGTCTTCGACGCCTTGGTAAGCGTTGCTGTTGACGAGCAGCCGAAACTGTTGGGTTTCATGCTGGTGGAAATAAACACTTAGACACACTCATAGCTTGCAAAAATAATATGTTGTCACATCTTTAATATGCTAAAAGCCTTTTTTTTGGCAGCCTAGATTTCCTCGGTCTCCACTCTTGGTGTTTGACGTTTTGATGTTTTCTTTCTTTTGCACCACAAGTGTCAGCTACC
Source organism: Myripristis jacobus (assembly GCA_900302555.1). Taxonomy (NCBI): domain Eukaryota; kingdom Metazoa; phylum Chordata; class Actinopteri; order Holocentriformes; family Holocentridae; genus Myripristis; species Myripristis jacobus. Next base: position 40,439 of record OMLB01014728.1, read on the forward strand.
TAGTTTTTGTCAGGAACATGTGGGCACCTAAAATAATCCTTGTGGAGAACATTACATAGCATCAGAGTATCACATGACCATTTAATAACATTGTCTTATGTATTTTTAACCACATGTTTACATGTTGTCATGCATAGGTTTTAAACAGGGCTGTGTCAAAGACAAGTTTTAAACAGTCTGACAACATCCATTTCAGGCTGAGAGTGAAGCACAAACACTTTTGCTTCTCCCAGGGCCGATGTGTTTTGCCTCCGGGTGTGTGTGTTGTTTGAAAGTATGCAAAGTACACACCTTAACTCCTCACAGGAATGTGGAGCATGTGCCCTCGACCTAGGATCTGCAGGATGAAAATGCCTCGGCTGGCACACGGAGCTGCTCCTGCTTACAGTGCATTTCCATTAACACTGCAGTGATGCAGCTGTAATGCAGCTCACAACCTGTGCGCATATTCTCTGCTGGTCATTAATAAGAGCGGGCGCCTATCAGTCTGAGAAGGCAGCAGAGATAAGCGACATCTCATGTGGAATCAGTGCTGCATTGATATGCATGAATTTGTAGCACCAGGGTAACACTTTCAATAATTGTGTCAGTCTAGGATTTAACATCCCATTTTCCTGCAAGATAGATGATGATTAAGATCTCGCATAAAGCAAAAATAAATTAGCTTGCTTGAATTTTAATTTCATAACTTTTTCATGTATTAAATCAAGTCGCTGGAGCCACTGAGTCATCTGAAAGTATCTCTCAGAATCCTTCTATCTTGGATGCCATCACCTAACATCATAAAGCCGATCTCCAAAGAGCAGTTTTCTCTTTCAGAGAAAGGGCCCAGCGATTGTGTTGTCTGGTGTCCTAGATTATCTGCAAGCTAGGGAATTGGGAGAAAATGGCTTTCTGCTCAAATGCAGGCTTGTTTAATTTCCCAATCCCTTTCAACATACTGAATGAGACAGGTGTTTTTTCCTGGTCTGGTGTATGAGGAGGTGGTTTACATTTTAATGAATATGTCTTTCTTCCTTGACAGGTGTTCATAATTGGGCTTATTGCCGACAGGAAGTTCCAGCACTTTAACCCTGTTCTGGAAACCTACATACGGAAGCACTTCAGCGCCACACTGGCGTACACGTGAGTGAATTACCATCTTTACAGACGGCAAGCAGATTGGAAGAATGTCTAAAGGGCGTGACACACCGAGCTGATGGTCAGTCATCGGCCAACATTTGGTCGGTGTTGAACATCTGTGGCCCTACTTTTCGCGGTGTGTCCTGCACCACTGGCGCTCGTCGGATCCCTGTTGGTGGATTATTGGGCGGTGGAGCATGTTAAATCGGTCAGGCAATGTGATGCGACACAACAATGGGCCTTTGCCTCTGCTAGTTCTTTGAAGTTGGTTCGGTGTGTCTGAGCCTTTAAAAAAAAAAAAAAAAGAAGAAGAAGAAGTCTACCAGGGGATTTGATAGTCCAAATTTGTCAAGCTCAGCACATGATCTGGCTTTTTCTACAGGAAGCTGACCAAGGTTTTGAAGAACTATGTTGAGAATGCTGAGAGGCTGACAGAGCAGCTGCTGAAGGCCATGAAGGCTCTGGAGTACATCTTCAAGTTCATTGTCCGCTCCAGGGTCCTCTTCAACCAGTACGTCCTCATATCCACACACACACACACACACACACACACACACACACGATATATGTTTTCAGCATCTATATTGACATCACAATGTGGAAAAAAGGAAAACGCTCAAGGTTCTCATTTTCCGTCACTAATCTGCCATAAAAGTCCTTCTCATATAACATAATTATATCTGATTTAAGGGTTTCTGGGATACGCAGAGTTTATTGCTCGTGACATGAAGGCTCTACATGCATAGCGATCAGTTTGCGGAAAATGAGCACTGACTAATTTTTTTGCTAAACTGATCAAGTAGCAAACATTGTCACCTTCCCATTGCCATATAAAATGGCTTTGCTGTGGAGACATGTAAATGCACATATTTTTAGATGGCTTATAACCGATATATGGTGTCTGTTCTTATTTACTGGCTGCAGTTGTTCCCAATATCCCCACCAGTTGTGAATAAACTAATGGTTTCTAAACTCTTTCATTAGACGGATCTATATTAGCTGACTGCTAAAGCTGGAACAGGTAGTACTGAGGAGTCCCGGGGTTAGGCGATTCCTATGGATACATGTATAATTGGCTATGGGAATGTTAAATGGATGATAATGTTGTAGAGCCATGGACTGAAGTTGGAGGTGCTGATGTATGACCCTGGTCTAATTGAGTGAGCAGAGTTTGATTGGTTTTCTGTCCAATGTCTGGAGGACGCTCTGTCCTTTGCCGCACGCACCAGACCACCGTGACGTCACCCTCCCCGAGCGGGCCGCGCCCCCGCTGTGCATGTCGAGCGGCTCCGCTTGCAGGATCACTGACAACGCCCTCGTCGACTCTCTGCCTTTTTCCGTCTTTCTGTCCTGATCTCGCTCTCATTGTTTCGCTGGTGGAAAGCGTCTTCATTCATGATCACTATTGCCGGTGTCAACCCCGTTTGGCCATTGTTGCTGTGTCAGGCCCAGCGTTTGAAACTCTCTCAAATTGAAAAGTTCCCTTTGTGCGATGGCTGGCTGTGACCGGCATTGTGGGCTTTCACGGGCTTGTGACCAGAGGGAGCGCGGCTACATCAGCAGGTGATAGGCTTCTTACTGCTGGCCAGCGGAACATTCCTATGACATGGTAGAGGAGGCACTCTAATCACACAATTTTCCCCCCAAGAGGAAAGCTCCCCACGACTGGTGCATCTGTCCCGAGTTTACTCTGCTCCTCGCCGCTCCAGGTTAGAAGCAGCTTTAAGTAATTGTTGTTATGGAAGCCCTGAGAGGGAAGCCTCAAATCCCATGATTTCTGTAAGCCCTCAACAGTGACTATACTGGACCATGTAATACCTGCAGCCCTATGAGAGATAGTGATACCACAATACCTGCCTCTTGGGAATAAAACCGGTGAAATCTGATACGATAGGAGCAATCTTAACACCTCAGCTCATCCCGCCTCGTCCCTGCTCCCCCCCCTAAGCGGGGATGTGTGTCTTCAATCAATAGCCATTTCTCCCACAGATTCTGTAGTTTTTTTTTCCTCGTTGTTTTTTGAGTGGTTGACACACTTCATTACTTTGCAGCTGGCACAAAGCGGCTCATTTACGGTTAATACCCAGTTTGTGGAGATTTATAGTTCCGCAAGTGGGATGAAATGCATTTGCATTTTTGGGGGATTAGGGAGGCAGCCATGCTTTGTGTTCCCTTGCACTTTGAAATGTGGGGAAGCATTTTCGACAATTGTTCTCTGATTATTGGCTTTCGGCTGCTAGCGAGGCAGCTTTTACTCAACGCGACCAAACCAGTGGAAGAGGCAGTGGTGTTTCTGAGGCCAGATGGGGAAGCAAAGCCACGCGGCGACGCGAGGCACGAGGCGGCGTTTCCTTTCTGTTCCTCGGTTGGTATTCCAGGGAAGTCATTAGTGTACATCGTTCATTTTCCAGGTTTTGTTTCCCCTTTGACAAACAGGCAGGTGCTTCGGGGTCTTGTCGTGTTGTTTTAAATGCTAATCTGGCTGGCAGCAAGAATGATGATCATGGTTTTGATCCAGGAATATTTGCATTGATAACACACACGGGCCTTTCTGCTGGCCGCTTGTAATGATTTAACAGAGAAGCATCAAACTCTTATCATTTCCACTTGAGAGAAGGGGGTGGTGGTGGTGGTGGTGGTGGGGTGTTTACATAGGGATAAAACAAGCAGCAGCCTTGTGATAATCTGCCAGTGTAATTCTCTGCTTCCTCTGCTCCCAGACTCTATGAGAACAAAGGGGAGGCCGACTTCATGGAGTCCTTGAGGAACCTCTTCACTTCCTTTAATGACATGATGAACAGCAATTCAGAGAACACTGGCATGGTGAAGGTAGGCCGCCACACTTGCACATGTTCACAGCCGCGCCACCGCTAGAAGAGCCCTGTGCCGAAAAATCTGCACGTTCGAATGGCAAATCAATCTTTTGACGGCTTGCTGTGGCCGTCCAAAAAAACAAACAAACACACAGGTCTTTCAAGGTACCGCAAAGATAAATAAAAAATAATAATGATGAACAGATTAGAAACACCTTGAATGCAAAACCTGAAAGTGTATTAATGCTCCCGTTAAAGTGCCCAAATGAAAGCAAAAGATGACAGAATAAACACACGCAGGTACTGTAGCTGCGTTTATGTAAGCCTTGAATTTTGATGCGCTCTGGTTGGAAAATTATAATGTACTGTATGCATCTTATGCAATTTAAGCAAATGGCTTTACCTTGTTTAATAGTTGCCAGGGTTTCTTGTGCTCACTGATGGTCTCTGCGCCGAGCGAGTCGCAATATTTGTCTCTCTGTACAATATGCTGTTTTTCTCCTTACTCTCACTCTTTGCTCATGTCCTCCGTAGGGCTGCACATTAAATCAAACAAAACCAAAACAAAACCGTAATGCTGCAGTGCTGCTGCAATGCTGCAATTTATGCACCTTAGAAAGGGTGTGTTTTTTTTTTTGTTTTGTTGTTTTTTTTTGTTTTTTAAAGGGAGAGATTTTTCAGGCAGCTTCTGAAACTGTACTCGTGTGTGATGTTCAGAAACAGCAACCTGAGAAACCGTGTAGAAAAAAATCTGTGTGAACGTAAAAATAGCAGAGCATTCATCTGCATTCTCAGTCTCAGGCAGTGCTGGAGCTGGGAAGAATGATGCGTCTCAACACCACATTTTGATTCATAATTATGCTCATCAGGCCAACAGGGGGCGCTACAATTACAGGTCAAATTGACACATTTTACATATAGATATATTTTTATATCTGACTGTATATGTATGTATACTGTGCAGCTCTAGCCTTTTCATTTTTTGTCTCATCCGTACATTCTGCATGTTGAGTCTGTGTTGTTTTGCCTTGCCTGTCTCTCCATGTGTGTTTGTTTGTGTGTTTTTCTCTCTGCATCTCACTCTGACCTTGACTGTCCTGTGATCTTGGGCTCCTCTGGCCTTCTGCTCTTTAGCTGCTCCTCAAGGTATTTTTTTTTTTTCCTCACTGCCTTGCGCTGCTTCAAGCTCCCTCCAGTGTGTTTGCATTTCATTGTCCTTGACCCCCAAACTCCGCGTGTGTCGATCTGAACGGAGCACACACTCCGTTTGCTCTTGTTTTCGCATGGACGGTCTTGAAGACGAATAACGCGCACATACATGCACGCAGACGCACGTGCTTGCGCGTTTTGAGATAACAGAATCACAATGCAGATGCACCTGGGCACACCTATAGCAGATGCTTGTGCACACTCTGCCACAGGAGATGCCCTAGAGTCAATTAGGAGTCAGTTGCTGTGTAATTGGCTGAGATATTAGCTTTACTGTCAGTAAATTAAAAATTGATCTTGAGGAACGGGCTTGAAAGCAAGGAATCCTGGTCTCTTCCTAAGTCAGCCCCTGTGAAAGCACTGTGACAGGTGGAGGCTAATAAACAGTCCCAGTCACACCTCGAAATGGCATCCTGATGAGCATCTGGACACACACACACGCACGTATGTGTGCACACACATATTAATAGATATGCATAAACAGACGTGCATTGTTACAGTTATCCAAATGTATGCCCGTGGTGACTGCGAGACACAAATAGCAGGAATCGCAGGAGCAGAAAACAGCTCCTTTGAGACTGGCAATGACACTTCACACGGCACGTCCCTGCACAACAGGTGGGAGTTTAGTTCTCGTTGAGAACAGTGGAGAAAGTTTTTTTAGAGTGTCGTTTTTCCACGGGGCCAACAGAAGCAGTTGGCTTTTTATCAGGAGGAGGAAGGATTCATAACAGAAAATGTTTGAGACTTGAAGAGAGTCAAACAGCGCCTTTGAAATTCAACTTTCAGGTCTGCCAAGTCTGTCTCTGTGTGTGTGAGTGCGTGTCTATGGATGGAGGTTAGGAAGTTCAGTAATGCATAACAAAGTGCTAAAACACTAACCACAGCTAATAAGACGGGAGTAGACTAAAGCAGGATTTTATTTGGAATTCATGACTGTAGCCTTGTTTGAAAAATCAAGGCAGAGATGCAGACAGTGTAGCTCCGATTTAAATCTCTGCCAGTGGATGCCAGAATATCCATAAATGTGTTCTGCACTTTGCACATGAAAAATAAATCAGACTTCAGTCGTGGCTGGATTCACCGTGAAGCTATTGTATCGACTGAAGCCAGTAGCAAAGTCGTTTTGTTTTCTCCGTTACTAACTCAATTTAAACATCGCTAATTGGCCGTCGCCCGCGTCTGATGCTCTCCCGGCTAAACCGTGCCCGTTGACAAACAGTGGACTGTAGCAGGTGACGTCCAGCGTGCTACATCTGTCTAGGTAATCACCCTGGATGAAGCAGACTGGCACTGCTGCTAATTTGCACAGATGCTGTATAAACACCCCGACCCATCTTGGCTGGCATTTAGATCAGTCGGTTAGAGAGGGATGTGTCGGCTCAGGTAACCCCTCCCCATTATTAATGGCCGGCTCTGTAATCAGCCCCTTGGTGCAGGCAGGTGATGACTTCATCATTGTATGGAAGGGCTACGATAGATTCTGGCCGTGGCGAGAGCTTGGCGCCGCCGTTGGAGAAGCGCCTCGGTGCTCCCTCAACTTCATTTATAGTTGGTTCCAGCTGATTTGTCACACGTTTAAAACCAGCCTCCGTCCAACAAGATAGATTGAAAGATAGTCATAACCACACAGAGGTAGACAGAGAGACTTTCAAAGGTGTTGAGTTCAAGAGAAATCGCTCGGTTTCTGAGTTCTTTTTACTGATTCATGCTGATCAGACGCGCCCACGCTGCTGATGGTGAGCATGCGCGGCCGGAGGTGCGGAGGTCCTGTGTCTGGATTTGTGTGACCTCATCTGCTATTGATGGGCTGTGAGAAATGCAGCCACGGCACAGAACCGCACATAAATGTTAGAACATGTTGCTCATCAAATTGAATCCATTCTGCTTGATTCGGAGTCTTATTTTTCGAGTCTGCAGCCCGCAAAAGTGGGAATTTGGTTTAACTATTCCAGCAGCGAGGCAGTGCCAACACCACTCTCCTATAAACCCCAAGAATGTGAAAATACAAAATAGGTTTGTTATTTTGAGTTTATTGTTTTGTTTAAAAGTAGCTATTTGCCTTGTAAACCTATAACCCTGACAAAGGCATGAGTGGAAGCGTGTTGCTTTTTGAATACATATTTTTATTCCTAACCCAATTGTGCAAGAAGTTAACCCCTGTTTTAACTTTATTTAAGATGCATGGCGCCAACAGGCCAAATAATATTCCCCGTGCTACTCGCTGAGGAAAGTCACTGTGATACAACATTATTTGCAGTGGCGTCGCTCACTAAGTACTAAATAATGAACAAACTAATTAAACCACTAAACTTCATGCTGCAAATGCGGTTCTGATCATTTTTCTTCTGTGTTTTCTCTGGTTAAGGGTGCAGCACTGAAGTACATTCCCACCATCGTCAACGATGTGAAGCTGGTCTTTGATCCCAAGGAACTTAGGTAATTTCTGACGATTTGCTGCATATTCCCATGCTTTAATCTTGTCACGTTGCCCTCACAGTGGGAAACTGTAATTTGAGAAAAGCGTACAGTAGTAAGAGTCTTGTCCTCCTGACAGATGATACAGCTCTGTCAGTGAACTGTTTCTGCACTTTGTTTCTCTGAGCTTTGATGAAAAAGGTATCTCTGCAGAATTTCTCTCAGGATAGAGGAGGAGCTGCTAACGTCTGGGATAACACCTCTTTAAAACCATTCTACTGTATAGGAAATGGTTAAATTAAACTTAGATGTCCCTCCACGGGGAATATAAAGAGAAAATCCAGTTGCTTTTGTTTTCCGAGGTACCCGCGTGAATTAAAATTTCATGTTTAGATATGCCTAACAAGCTGATGGGATATTGTGCCGCTGCTGAGAGGCAGAAACACCACTCATTCTCCCGGCTCCCACCCTTGGGCTGTTTTCCATTCAGCAACTCAACATTCACCAGATATACTGTGATGGGCATTAGTTAAACACACCGAGGTTGCCTTGGAAACCTGCTGCGGCTGCTCCACAAAGTGTCCGTTGCAGTTCATGCTCAACTGCGGCGATTGTTATCTCCTTTCGCTTACTTCACGCTCATCATCTTAATGACAGATTCATTCTAAAGTACAGCATCCTCAATTGCTGGAATGCATTATTTGAATTCCAAGTATTTTTCAGTTTTTTAAGTAAAGAGTTCATTTGGTGGACTGTCTACACAGCCCAGTGTAGATAGACTTAGTGTGTTTTCTGGAATTCAATGCAAATGACCTTCATAACCTGCAACCAGAAATTCAATGTAATGTGTCTTGAGGACAATGTACCAGAACAGTTTTTGAGACCTGAAAGGACATTGCATTTATAATAAATGCCTCCTGGGTATGCCCTTGATTTCCTGTCCCATTTGAATGTCTTTAATCTCTTATGCTAAAGGGACACAACACAGAAAAACAAAATAGGATGGCCTCATTTATAAAGAATTATACTTACAAATTTGTGAGGAAAGCCTTTCTAAGATATGCACTGAAATACACTTCAGTCTTTTAACGCCTTTAAAGACTACAGTCTGATGTCTTTTAAAAAAACACATATTTCATTTACGTTTTGGTCAGACATTTTAGCATTTGTAAACATTTTGTTCACACTCAAAGTGATAAAAAGCCCCAGTGTTTTCATGCTGAGTGAGTGATGCTGAAATGCACTGCCCTCACACACACATGAGCATCAGTGGGGAGGACGCTCTAGATGAAATAGGCAGGTTATTTCTGACCAGACTGAGTCTAATGGGAGTGAATAAAGAGTAAACCACTCTTTTCCTAATGATGCAATGTTTATTCTGCTGAAGGGCAGGGGAGAGGATGAAAAACAGAGAGGGAGAGATGTCTGTGGAAATCAGTAGGGGAAACTGGGGCTGCTTGGCACACTTTTTTTTGCTCTCTTGTGGGTCTCTATGAGTCAGAGTATCTCACAAAATTCATTTCGACATCAGTAGACGAGTCACGGGCAAAATCGGGTATCTCTTACGGTTTTGAATTATCTCAACAAATGTTTGTCAACCATCAGAGACACTCTTGACACAATGTGATAACGAATTCTAACAGCAGAGTGGGTCGGCTTAAGATCGTGAGCTGGTTATCCCCAGATATTTATTCAATGAATTGAGCGCAAAAACAGAAATCTTTATATAGCTTGTTATAACTTTATGTTTGAGACACTAAATCATTGGATATTGTGTGAGATTTAAGAAAACCTGAAAACCAGTCAGTACCTGTCTTGCTGCACTTGACTAGGAGATTTTCACTTGTGAGTCACTGTGTATTTTAAGGCAGTGATGGCACAGGCCACATCGTAAAGTATGTTACTGTGGCCATAACTGGACTCTGCACTCATGTAGCATGGAAACGATGTAAGGGACACTGAAGTCTCTCCCACTTTTCTCAGAAATGTCTTTTTATCGATGTTCACAGTCAAGGCTCCTGTCTGCGACCACTCTTTTGAGCGCGTGCGAGTTAAAATGTCTCATGGTCACGTTTGTGCAAGTACAAGGGATTCGCATGTGTCTCTTCTTGTGAAATTTGCTTGCAGCACACAGTAAAAATAGACCAGATGCTGAAACTGGCACTTCAGATCGCGAGCCGTCAGCAGAGCTCCGTGCTCCAGTCTGAGCTGTACCAAAAAAAAAAAAATAAAAAATAGGTGCAACCAAATCATGTGCTGGTGCGACCAACAGAGAAAATTGGTGCCACCAGTGATGCCAGTGGAAAAGTCAGTCTGGAGCCCAATGTTTACAGGTTACTTTGACTGGGGGTAATAACCACTGTCACCACTGACCTCAGCAGCCAACCAGCCCCCATCTTCCCTACTTTGTGGATGACAGTGGTGAGGATGCAGTGGCTCCCACAGACACAAAACATGACATAAAATGAGTACCCAGGTGGATTTTGTATCTTTATTTCCCAGATAAAAGTGACAATATCCTGATTTCACTGATTGTTAATGGTCTATCTTGTAAACAGAATTTATCGCAATACACTATATGGACAAAAGTATTGGGACACACATCTTAATCATTGAATTCAGGCGTCTCATCTCAGTCCCTTTCCCACAGGTGAATAAAATCTAGCAGCTAGCCATGCAGTCCGCCTTTAAAAACATTTGTGAAAGAATGGCTCGTTCTAAAGAGCTCACTGAGTTCCAGCGTGCTGCTGTAATAGTAATGTAGTTGGTGTCAGCTGGTGAATTTTCTGCCCTCCTAGATATTCCACCATCAGCTGGAAGTGCTATTATTGCAAAGTGGAAGCTTTTAGGAGCCACAGCAGCTCAGCCACCAGGGGGCAGCACCACGTAAAGTTACAGAGCGGGGTCGCCAAGCGCTGAGGAGCATAGTGCGTAAAAGTCACTAGTGCTCTGCTGAGTCAGTAACTGCAGAGCCCCGAATCACCTCCGGCATCAACATCAGCACAAAAACTGTGCGACGGGAGCTTCATGGCATGGGTTTCCATGGCCGAGCAGCCGCTTGCAAGCCTTACATCACCGAGCACAACAGCAAACGTCAGATGGAGCGGTGTAAAGCACACTGTCACTGAACTCTGGAGCGGTGGAAACGTGTTCTGTGGAGTGACGAATCATGCTTCTCTATCTGAAGGTCTGATGGAAGAGTCTGTTTGGTGAATGCCAGGAGAACGTTCCCTGCCTGACTGCACTGTGCCAACTGTAAGGTTTGGTGGAGGAGGGATAACGCTTTGGGCTTATTTTTCTGGGGTCTACCTCGGCCCCTTACAGCCTTGGCCCCTTATATCCAGAGAAAGGAAATTTTAATGCTTCAGATTACCAAGACATTTTGGACAATTCTCTGCTTCCACCTTTGCGGGAACAGTTTGGGGAAGGCCCTTTTCTGTCCCAGCACGACTGAGCCCCAGTGCACAGAGCAGCTCCATAAAGGCATGGCCGGCTGAGTTTGGTGTGGAAGAACTTGACTGGCCCGCACAGAGCCCCGACCTCAACCCCATCGAACACCTTTGAGATCAACTAGAATGGAGATTGCGAGCCAGGCCCTCTTGTTCAACATCAGTGTCTGACCTCATAAATGCTCCTCTGGATGGATGAACGGGCAGAAACTCCCACAGACACACTCCAACATTGCACAATATTATTGCCTATGGATTTAGAATTGGATGTCATACAATCTCTTTTAGGTGTAATGCGTTGGTGGCTCAACACTTTTGTCCATATGGTGTATTTCAGGCCACGTGAGGCAGGAAGGCAGGGAACCACCACTTCAGTCTGAGGTTTTAAAAACTAAACAGGGGTGGCTGATGATCAAAGAAAACCTGAGGAAAAGTTTTTTTTCCTTTACAGGTCTTTGACAGAGAAATATGAATGTAATTGTATTTTTCCCCACTAACCTGCTTCCTCCCTGTCTCTTCCTCTATTCCTTAACAAGCACCGTCTGGGTTGGAGTGTTATATGCAGCCCAGATGAAAAGATTTGGGGTACTGCGGGCCAGCAGACCTTCCCAACCTTGAGGCTGCTACACTGCAGTGCACCAGCTGACTGAGTGCCGGGGCCCGGGCCTCAGTCCTCTGCCCGGTGTCTGTGGCTGCTTATTGACTTGGCCTGAGGGCAGAGTTGGCTGCCTGACTGTAACACCACGCTTTTGTCTGCCTCAGGTCCTGTTCAGTCCCTTAAGGCTGACCTCCATGAAAACACTTTGGCAGATCTAGATCCACTGTAGTGTGCAGTTACAGGTCAAAACCACCAGAAAACCAGAGCCTTAATTCTGCAGGAAGTTGACAATATAATTGTGAAGTTGGGAAAGTTCCCCGCAAACTTCCCATCAAAGGGGATTGAGATTTTCCCAGCCATTTTCTTTCCTTTAAAAACTAAAGGGATTGCAGTGTTCATAATGGTTACTATTTTATTCCAAATAACAGTCTCACAGCAGCCAATAAATAAACCCGATAATCACAACTCTGAATAAGAAAGGAAAATAGATTGTTGTGCACATTTTATAGAAATATGACCACAAAATCAAAAAATGTTTCTGTCATATTAATAAAAGTAAACTGACTTTGGTGTGAAGGCATATGCAAATACCTGGCAATGAAAGCCTTGCAAAATGTCAGTAAAAGGTCAAAATGAGTCGACTGCTTGTGAGCAGTATGTGAAAACACTGACTACATGTGAAAAATAGCTTGTGGTAAGTCTGCTGTCTGTCTCCGGTAACTGCTGGAGTGAAACAGGCCATATGTGCAACACAAGACTCTCATGCCTTGTGAGCGCTGCCACATGCAAAGGGCCAAAGCCATGGCATTCTCAAATCATCCATGACAGGCTGTTGACAGAGCCAGCCCCTGAGGAACGATTGAGCTTTCACCCATCAACATGACACACAACTATACGCACACACACACACACATAAATATGAGAATTCATGTGCGCATTTTTCATCTCTGACACGTTTGAGCAAATACTGTAACATGCACACACTCACATCTTGTCCAACAAGGCAAAAGAAATGTTGCTGGATGACCAAACACAGACGTCTCAGTTTACGGTGCATGTCACCATAATGTCAAAACCTCTCGCCCTCTCTCTCTGTGTTCTACCCGAGGGATTTAAGGGTGCACGCCGTATGTTATGGGGCTCAGAGCTTACACAGTATGGCACCTGTGCCCCGGGGGTTTGACGAGCGCACAGCAGGCAGCCCGTTCCGCTTGCCCACGTCCAGCACCTGGGCAGCTGCCTTTTCCCATAGCTGAGACTGAGCCAGACAGGGCTGCCTATCCCTGCCTCTGGCCTCCACTCCACCACCATCACAGCCACATTGTTGGGGCGAGCCTTTGATCTGAGGTGGAAGGCACTCTGTCCTCCCTTCCCTCTCTCTCTCTCTCTCTCTCTCTCTCTCATCCACATTTCCCTGTTCAACTCTCTTAACCCCTGTATCTTGTTTTGCTTCTCTCTCTCTGTCTCTCTAATTCTAGTTTCATCCATTGCAAATATAATTGTCGGTTCATTCGTACTTTACAAGATAAGATGGAACAAATTTCTGAGGCAAAAATGTTATATATGTGGTTTTAAAATATATGCCACACTCTACTGTACAGTTTCTTGAGGTGAAAGTGAAAGTGACCTGCCTCTCACCCTCTCTACATCCACTCTGGTGTTTTGCATTCAGGAAGTAGAATTCACCCAGACCAAATCTGACACATTATCCTCTATTTTTATCCTAATTTCATCACTGAGTGTCTTATCTTTTCTCTTCTTGTGCCCACCTGCAGCAGTCCTCTGTTGCACTGTTCTTTAATTCTTTAGTCGGTGTAGCCACAAATTGGAAAGGCCAGCTTTTCTCCCTTCTTAGCGAAGGTGGCATTGGTTGTTCTTGTTGTTAAAACAAACCTGGCTGAGCGGGAGGCGACTAAATTGAAGCCATGGGGGCAGAGTGTTTCATCCCCTGCCAGAACCCCTTCTCATCTCCTTGAGCCTCGGCTTGCCAGCATAACAAGAAGCTGGCCTTCTCACTGAGGAGAAAACCCACAGCTTCCTGTCTGTGCATGAATGGGGATTTGTCTGTGAGAGACAGGAGTACTGAATTTTCATGGGTTGGTCTCGTCGAGATGAGCTTCATATCAACTGCAGTGAAGAAATAGCTGAATAGCGCAGAGCAAGCGCACGAGGCTGTGTACACTGTACCCTTTTATATTGTGGCTTTGTTAAACAGAAGCAAGAATAAAGTCTGCAGAAGCCATGGGAGTTAATAGCATTTTGGATAATTGGCATTCAGTGAAACACTCAACCAAGCCTGAGCTGCTTGACTAGTTTAACCTTTGTGTTTATTGTCCTCCTTTTGTCTCTGTAGCAAGCTGTTCACTGACTTCATTCTAAAGGTTCCTCTGGGGCGGCTGGTAAAACAGAAGCTAGACTGTCTGATCGACATCGTCCACAGTGACCTCTTTACTCAGCACGGTGAGAACACACACACACACACACACACACACAACTGTGCACGCACTGCGCTGATGCATGCAACTCCACTCAAAACGCGTTAATGCAAGCAATCTCACACACACACACACACACACACACCACCTGCATCCCCCAGGGTGTCCTGTGTGAGCTCACGGTAAAGGTCATCAGTGAGGCACAGTGGAAATCCCTCCTGTTATCAGAGGGAATTAAGCAAACCCACTGCTAATCGCCTGTATCTGCACACCCCACATGTCTGTGTCAAAATGTCAGCACTCCCCATCTACCGTGTCTTCAACTCTCAGCTCTCGCTCTCCTCCTCCTCCGTCCCCGTCTTTGATTGTTTATCTCTTTAAGTGCCTTTGTCAGGTAATAATCTGCATCCCTTTTTCCTTCTCTGTGCCTCTCTCCACACACACGTACACACCCACGCCTCCACAACTCACTCACCGTAGCGTAGACGATGTTTTGGCCGTGTTATGCCTCGGTTGCAGGTGAAGGCAGGATTTAGACAATTCACATGCTCCCTGAAGGTGTAGGCTGTTGAGGAGGACCAGTCTGTGCTGTTTTTCTCAGCAGTGACTAACCAAGGCCTGGTGAACGGGGTGGGTGAAGCATTTTGCCCCAAGTAGTAGTCTTCAGGGCCCGTGGTAGGGTCTCGATCTTGCACGTGTACACACACTGCCATGCGGCGGTGGGATTACATGCAAAGCTTTTATCAGCAGAAAAGCACAACGTTAATTCAAAGCGGCTGGTAGGAACGCCTCGAAGCGGTCAAGTAATGTAGAGGAACGGGGCAACAAGCGAGCGTCCACTTGCGCTGGTCCTCTCTTGTATTCTGCCGTCAGCTGATATTTAGTTCAGCGTGAATGCAAAAAAAAAGGGGGATGATGAAATGGAGCCTGGACCGGGTGCAATGTGAAGTGTGTCCTATTGAATAAATGTCTGCTATTAGACTTTGCATGTAAACTGCATTGCCTTCAACTTAATGGCCCCGTGCTTTCATACTTTGGCACCATATCATCGTCTGATTAGTGGTTTGACCAGTTTGGAGAGAAAGGTATTGAAGGCAGAAAGCTCAGTGCGTGGCCCGTTGGTCATTAGTATTGATCCGATGCTGTAATTACACAGTGGGCATGCACGCCCCCCTGATGCTTGTGAATAGCCTGCAGATCAGCGGGACCATTGCTGAGGATGTAGATATGGGCTATCCCGCTGCTCGGTTCTCACAACAACTCCACGCGCTGGTGCTTTTAGTACGCCCGGAATTCTTTGAGGTGATTTGTGCTTTCAAGATCTGCAAAAACAGCGATATGGAACCCTTAACCGTAAAGCGAAACGATCAGTGTCGAGCTGCACGAACTCCACGTCCTGTTGTTTTATTCCACGGCCACTGCGCTGAGCAGATGAGATGGTCAGGCACTTTAAGGAGCGGCCTAATCAGCCAAACTACGAGCCCATGCTCCTGCAGGACTCCTCTTGTTAATTGCGGTCTGACATCCCCAGGTGGTCCCTGATAGGCTCCCTGGCCAGCCAGTTCCAAAATGAAATGTAGCAGAATGCTCTGAGCATACGGACACACAGCACGAGGCGTCTAAGTAAATGCACAACACTCAACACTGAGTTTCTCGCCAGCCCCTGCTCTCTCATTAATATGCATAGAATATGTTTGGGGATGGGAGCGTTTTTTTTTCTGTTGGCTGCACAGTGATTAACATAGTAAGAGTTTTCATGGAGAAACATGTCTTAAATTAATTAGTGTTTTTCAGTCCCTCGTGGGCATATTTCGGTTGAAAACGATGACTTTGGACAATAAGATGACATCCCCTTTTTCATGGGATGTCGAACATCCTCTCGATGTTTGAAACTACAAACGCGCCGTGTCGATTGGTACGCGCTCGCAGCTCCCCCTCCGCCGATGAAAACTTAATGAACTTGGGAAAACCGGGAAGATGTTTTGTTTTCGGGGGCAACAACGCCGTGTCACCTTCACTGTCGATAATGTAAAGAGAGAGAGAGAGGGAGAGAGAGCGGGACGGGCACATAAATCACTTTGCAAATGGGCTCGTTGGAAGAGAACAAACATGTCAGCTGCTCTCCTGGTTTGTGTTAAAGGGGGAAATCACTGTAGCGTCTAAAATCTGTTTGCGCTGGAAGTTTGAGGAGAGCGCTCATGGCCGAGCTTGATAGTTCCAGTCTGCTTCTCCCACCCCCCCCCCCCCCCCCCCCCCCACCCTGCTACCAGCTGTGTGTGCACGTGTTTGTGTGTGTGTGTGTGTGTGTGTGTGTGCGCCCACGTGTATGTCCATTCATGCATGTGCACAAATGTGTTCCATTATTTGTATTTGCGTGTGTATGTGTGTGCTTAAATGTGTTGCTGTGTGTGTGTGTTTGGAGTTTGGAGGAGGCGCAAAGGGAATGGGGATTGCAGTCGTGCAAAGACAAGGTATTAAATACTCCATACAATGTTATA